>MU226447.1:1180787-1221674 GCA_018584345.1 Thuja plicata
AGGTTTAGGATCAATTCTGAGGGTTCCAGAATAGTTTAGGAAATCATGAGGCATCGATGAGCTTTGACAATGCGCCCACGTAATGATGATTGGAAATGATTGAAAAGTGCCAATGAACTTTGATGGCGTCGTAAGATTGAAATTGAAATGGGGAAACATCGATGATCTTGGACAATGTTTCCGAAATGATAATGATCAGAAATAGTATTGACAATAATGAACAACACTATTGAATTGATATCGATAGATTGATAACGGTAACACCGATGAACTTTGACAATGTTATCAAATAGTTGATCAAGGGATACGATGATATTGGACAATGCTCCTAAAATAATGACAAGATTGATTGAATTTGAAGTAGGGTTTGATCGATTGGTTTGAAATTGGGTTAATTAGGCATCGATGATCTTGGCCAATGCCCCAAAATGGTTGGAATGAGTCCAAAGAATTTTGAAAGTGATTAGGAATAGAATAGAATGGGTTTGAATTGATTTAGGAAGGTTTTGAATGGTTTAGGATCGAATAGGATCGGTTTAGGGTTGATCGGAATTGATTAAGAAAATGATCGATTTGGCCAAAATGAGAGAAATGTTAGTAATTGCTGACATGGAAGAATGACACAATATTAGTGAATGATAAAGATCAAACACATAATATAGAAGACATGTTAAATAGGGGGTATGTGCAATGAATAATTTTTAGGTGTCTACATTTTTCCCCTCTTTGAGACAATGTGATTATGAGAGTTGGCTCGAAGAAAAATAGAAGATCATACCCCATTGGATCGACAAAATGGAGGTAGGATGCCCCCTTGGAAAATTGGGCAGAAATTGATATGAGGACAATTTTTCAAAAAGAAGGATGATTGATTGAAGAAATGTTAGGAGAAAGAAGAAAATAGACGAAGAAATGTTAGTAAGATAGAAATATTTTGGCTTTCATAAGTGTAATTATGTTATAAGAGCTTATTTTGATATTGCAAAAGTGGATGCAGCACATCGTGGCACAAAAGCCAGAGCGAGAAAGTCATCCTTTTGCGTAAACAAACACAATGTAGACAGAGGATGATCTTCTCCATCCCAAAGCATATAGCAGACATGCCCCAGAATTTCATGAGATTATCAAACAGGCAGGAGACAAGGCAAAAGATAAAAATCAATGAAAAATAAAAACACTTACTGAAACAATGTGAGCCAACAACCATTCTGATCTTTTTTTTACTTGCATTAAGTGTTCTTGGTTGATAGCTTAGATTGGAAATTGAGTAATTGGATAATTGATTGATAGGAAGATCATAAGATCAAACAGGTCCAACCAGATTGAATGTTGAGTCACAATGATTCAGATCTCATTAATGAGGACATGATTTTGTTAAGCACATATTAATGATTCTGCCACTGATGTCTACGAACATGATGTTCGATTAACAAAAAGAAGACAAGTATGTACAAATTTATTGTAGATTTTTGAAGATGTTTTTGCAATTTTTAGAATTTTTGAGATATTTGAATGTTTTTGGTCTTTTTTCAGGATTGAATTTGATTTTTAGGGTTTTTTCAGCATCATATTTGATTTTTAGCAATTTTTTCAAGACATTAAGATATTTACAATTTGCAAGATTTGAATTGCCCCCAGTGTCTAGCAAGGCAAGGACATTGTCAAAGGGGAAATGGACTAGTAGATGGATGAAGGCCAAAAGTCACTTGCATGGGATCTGTTTAGGTGCCAAGGACTATCCAAGAAATGGGATAACAATTTTTTTCATCTAGCTGGGGGACTAGACAAGACAATGATAAGGTAATGAGATAGTGCAGTGGATAAAATGAGAGAAATGGACATGTCAAGAGGTTTTTCTTTGAAAACATGTTTTTGCATTGAACATCCTTATTTTCATCAAGACCAAGATAGGGAATTGGATAGGACAATGTTAGGACCTGGATAGGATAATGACAGGATATGAACAAGAAAATGATAGGATATGGATAAGGTATGCAAGATCAATCAGGGATAATGAGAAGGGATATGGAATATGGATGAAAGGTTGTGATAGGATAGGCAATACAGACCAAAGGGATCAAGACAATGTAAAGCAGATAGGACATGTGATGCTTCAAGGAAGATTGTGTCAAGATCAAAGTTGGGGAAAAGGGGATATGATAATGGATATGACAGACATAGGATAATGGAGGACATGCTGGTGATAATTAGGGGTAATGATAAGAGTAATGTAGGATAACACCAATGAAATCTGCCCCCAATTATAGACTGCAAGAAGTTCATAGAATTACACATGACACCTGTTTGCCAGGTTTTCATCATGGTACTTGCCCAAAGCACCTGTTTACCAGGTTTTCACTATTGGATGAAATTATTTCTCTTGACTCTTTTTTTTGTGTTACCAAGACACCTGTTTACCAGGTTTTCATCAGGGCAACTTTTTTCTTTTTTTTTTTTTCTTTTTTGGATATTTTATCTTTTTTGACTTTTTGACTTTTTGGAAAAAAAACTGGACACATGAAATGACATGGACGGAGGACTCAAGCGCCTTACTCTTTGAAATATGCTTTTGAAATATATTGTGCAAAGACATTGGTAGGGTAATAATAAACAGATATGAAGTGGGTGATTGGATAGGGATGGTACAAGCTTTATGCAAAGGATTGGATAGGTTGGATGAAAGGTTGGAAAACAGGTGTTGGATGATGGAGGGAGTGGAGGAAGGATGGGTTTGAATGGATGGATATGGGTGCAAGAAAAACATTGGCACACAACTTGAGGGGCGATGGAGTGATGGAGGAAAAAGGGATTTTGGAGTTTGAAGGATTAATGAAGGAATGGATATGGATTTTGGGACACAAGGACCCAAAATGGATTTGGAAGATGGAAGACATTTAGATGGAGAGATGGCAACTTTGGATGCCAATTTGGAATTTTCTTTGGGACTCTGTGCTTCAAGGAGCTTCTTGGGAATCCACATGATTTTTGATTTTTCATTATTTTGTGGGTCCTTAGAAAGCATTGATTGCATAAGATATTTAGGAACCCATATGGCTTTTGACTTTATTTTTTTCTCAATGGGCCTTTGTGGCCTTTTGGAGTTTTCTTTTAGGGTCACATTTTTATTTTTTTGTACATGTCGATTATAATGGACATGTTGATCCTTGATAGCATGTGGATTTCTTGATTTGTGGATTTTATTCTTGGCATCCAAATTTCTTTGAAAGGGAATGAGTTTCATGGATGGATAAGAATTGTATGGAGGCATTTTGGATGGATGGAAGGTTCTCCAAGATGTGTGCCTTTGTTGACTTGTATTTGGAAAAGGGTAAATGGGTTGTGAGTTAGTGGAGGGAGGAATATATGGACCTATGATGGATGGAAGGGTTGAAGGGGGAGGTATACGTCTGGATTTTGATTTTGAAGGGATACCAACACCTTGACATGTAGATTTGTTATTAAGACCATGGCCATTTGAATTTTCTTGGACATGTAAGGGTTTCAGTATATCTTTTGCATGGAGGTCTAACCCTTTGACTTGATAATGATTTCTTTGACCAGTAGGATACTTGATACAAGATGCGAGTCCATTATTATGAGGTGTGAATGATATGGAAGGACTTATAGGACCATGAGGTGGACTAGACTCAATAGAACTAGAGGAACCCATTTTTAAGTGTAAGGGGTTTATGAAAAACTTGCATAGATGTTCTTGGATCACAAGGGGGATTACAAGGAAGAATAGGATCCTGTGATGGAGTATGAGCAGTGACAGGATCATCTGGTAGGATAGGATCTTGTGGGGGATCTGAAGGGGTGATGTGATCTTGAGGAGAACATGAAGGTGAAGGGACACCTTTATCTTGGCTTGGAAATGGATCTTGGGAAGATACGGAAGGGATATCATGATCTTGCTTGGGAAGTGGGAGGTCAATGGGACTTGGAAGGATATTTTTCTCTTGAGGTGGAAAAGGATCATTTTGGATAGGGGGGGTAAGGATAGTGGGATCATCATGAGGCTGAAGGGAAATGGGGTCTTGGTCAATAATAGGATAGAATTGGTCATTGAAGGGGTCTTGATCTTGATATGTTTTTAGACATGTTTCTTCATTCTTTTTATCATCCTCTTGACATAGGATATGAATTTGGACATGCAAGGGGGGTGCTTGAAAGGGGTCAACATTTTGATATGAGGAAAATGGAATTTGGATAGAAATATCATAAATAAGCTTGATTGAAATGGGAGGACATGGTGGAATTGGTTTAAAGGAACTTGGGATATGCATAGGATTAGCTTGGATGTCTTTCATGGATAGCCATTCGAAGGTTGCATTGTTGGAAGAATCACTTGATGCGGAAGGAGGAATTTTCTCTTGGGAGGAATGGGGGATGAAGGGGTGGAAGGAAACATGGATGTTTCTTGAAGTTCAATGTCTTGAGGGGAAATAGGTATGCCATCCATGTGATTGTTTTGGAATGATCCATTTCTAGACACTGGTGAATTATTTGTGTCATCCTCTTCATTTATAGCATCCAATTTTTGAAACAAATTCTTTAAAACTTTAGATTTGAACTTGCGTTGCTTGGTTGATCTTGCTAGTGATACCACATCATTATTTACATGTTGGAAAGGATTTTTGGATTGAACATTTTCAATAAAAGGTTTCTCATTGATTATGCTTGGTTTATGTCCAAAAGGTGTCACATTTGAATTTGTCCTTGTTTGAGAAAAACTTGATTGATTTGAGAACATAAGAGGGACTTTATCATTAGAAAATGTTCTTGAATGCAAAATTATTGGTGACCTTGATATTGATCGACTTGTTTGTATGGTTGGCACAAGAGCTTGTTTGGTTTCTTGAGGAAAACTTGGTTGCATTAGAATGAAGATTGGTTCGTAATTTGGTGGTGGCCCCATTTGAATTATGCCACAGTTAGGTTGAAAGGTTTGATTTGGAACTTGTTTGAATGATTGATTTGAAATTTGAGCACATGGAGATTGATTTGAAATTTTATTGAATTGAGCATGATCTAAAACTTGGTTGAAAAAATTTGGCTTTTGCACATGATTGAATTGGGCTTTGTTAAATTGTTCATTTGCCTCATTGAGTTCTGAAATGAGTTTTGGTATCTTTGATTTCTCAATGAGAGATTATGTGTCAATTTCACCAAAAGATTCACTTGGACATCCAAGGAGTTTGGCCATATCCTTTCTACTCTTTATCATCTTTTCTATGCTCTCTTCCAAGCTCTTATTTTCTTTGTCTAATTTTGTTTGCAACTTTTGAATAATGCTTGCATGGACTTGATGCAATTGATTGTTTGGTTGTGTTGATGTCATTTGCCTTGGCTAAAAATATTGTTTTTGCAAAGGTATATCTTTTCTTTGATCAAAAGGTAATTTTGATTTTCCTTGTGATGGAAACATGGGTTGATAAGTGTCTTGTTGCCGTTTGGATGCTTGGAACCTAGTGAAGATTGACATGATGACTATATGCAAATGCAAGATTTTTTTGGATTTTTGGAAATACAATTTTTGAAATGCAACTTTTGAAATGCGAGCTTATGAAAAATGCAACCTAAGGTTTATTCAACTATGTTTTTGGTTTTTTTGACTTTGACAATAAATCTTTGGAAAGGAAACAAACCTAAGAGCATAACCTCATGAGGTTGAATAAGAATCTTGACTTGAAAAAAGGATTGAGGGACAAGAGACAAGTTTGATAAAAAGGATTAGGTCAAATCTATCATGAAAAAGGTGGAATATGACCAATTGATAAGGGGGGGGGTTGAAATTTTTGGGACAAAAGGGGACCAAGTCAAGATCCTATTTTCAGCACCATAAAGAAATGCTCAATGATTTGGATACTTTCTAGGATTGTTTGCAAAGTTTTTAAAGAGGATCTAAAATGAGATATGTATGAAAGAGGGATGTGATTAGGACTTATGCAAAAGGGACTATAATTAGGGTTGTAATGAGGTCTATAGTGCAAGGTATTTTTTGAAATGCAAATGCAAGGAGATTAGGTCATGAATATGCAATATGAAGGCTATCGAGCATGCCAAGAGGTTCCAAGTGAAAATTTTAAGGTTCCATATGTTTACTCAAAGACAAGGTGTGTTGTGACCATTTGATTGTTCTTGAAGATTTGATGTTTCTCTTTGACCATTTGATGGTTTCATTGTTCGTGAAAATGGTCAATGGAAAAATCAAATTTGATTGTTCTTCTGTCAATCCTAGCAATCATCTTTCTTTTCAAAAAAAATTCCTCATTTCAATTTCTGTCCAATTTTCTGAGGGGGCATCCTACCTTCATTCTATCAATCCAACGGGGCATGATCTTCTATTTTTCTTCAATCCAACGCTCATAATCACATTGTCTCAAAGAGGGGAAAAATGTAGACACCTAAAAAATGGTTCATTGCATATACCCCCTATTTAACATGTATTATATATTATGTGTTTGATATTTATCATTCACTAATATTGTGTCATTCTTCCATGTCATCAATTACTAATATTTCTCTCATTTTGGCCAAATCGATCATTTTCCTAATCAATTCCGATCAACCCTAAACCGATCCTATTCGATCCTAAACCCTTCCAAACATTCCTAAATCAATTAAAACCCATTCTATTATATTCCTAATCACTTTTAGAATTCTTTGGACTCATTCCAACCATTCTGGGGCATTTTCCAAGATCATCGATGCCTAATTAACCCAATTTCAAACCAATCAATCAAACCCTACTTCAAATTCAATCAATCTTGTCATCATTTCAGGAGCATTGTCCAAGATCATTGATGCTTCATATCCCTTGATCAACTATTTGATAACATTGTCAAAGTTCATCGGTGTTATCGTTATCAATCTATCAATATCAATTCAATAGTGTTGTTCATTATTGTCAATACTATTTCTTATCATTATCATTTTGTGAACATTGTCCAAGATCATCAATGTTTCCCCATTTCAATTTCAATCTTATGATGCCATCAAAGTTCATTGGCGCTTTTCAATCATTTCAAATCATCATTACGCGGGCGCATTGTCAAAGATCATCGATGCCTCGTGATTTCCTAAACTATTCCTTAACCCTCAAAATTGATCCTAAACCTTATCAATATCATCAAAATAATTTCAATTCGACATCAATACCTTCAATTTGACCTATAATTCACTAATTTCCCCCTTGGGATGAATAACCCATAGTTTATCCCTAGGTCCTAATTGAATAAATAAATAAACTTTATTTATTCCCTTTTCCCTAAGTCTCCAACAATTAATTAATTTTTATTAATTATTTGGTTAATTTCAATTTATGAGATTTTTATAATTTCATAAATCTAATTATTGATTTTGAGGAATATTGAGAATATTGAATTATTAATTTACTTAATGATTCCTAATCCTACCTAATTCCCATATCCCTTAATTGAGGATTCACATCCCTATTAAGGTGCTTCATGAATATTCTCAATATCTCTTTATTTTATCTCCCCCATATCATGCTTCCTAAAATCTCACCAACCAAATCTCTTCATTATTCTTGGATTCTTGCAATCCTCACCTAATTGACCCTCATTTCCTATAAATTGAGAGTTATTCCTCTTATTCAATGTTAGATCACTCTCTCCTAGTATTCTCACTTGCAAACTTGGCTTTTGTATCTTTGTACAATTGTATTATTGTCAAAGAGAAACATCAAATCTGATTCATGTTGGGTTCACCATTTGTCAGACCAGAAAAAGGCATTTTAGCATATATATGAAACCACAAACCCTAAATAGTATGCTAAACCTATCTAATCTATCATGAAATCTATTAGCAAGAGGAATTCATAAACATAAGCATAAACACTTAAAAAACCCCTTCTAAGGAAGCTCCCATGTCCTTCTTTCTTCTCCATAATGAGATTCATGTTTCTCTTTGCACACACGCAATTGCATAGAAAGCCAAGTTTTGCTAATGAGAATACTAGAAGATTTCTAACAATTCTTGAGGTTCTCCAAATCTTGTGGTTAACATTGAATGAGAGGAATAGCTCTCAATTTATAGGAAATGAGGGTCAATTAGGTGAGGATTGCAAGAATCCATGAATAATGAAGAGATTTGGTTGGTGAGATGTTAGGAAGCATGATATGGGGGAGATCAAATAAGGAGATATTGAAAATATTTGTGAAGCACCTTAATAGGGATGAGAATCCTCAATTAAGGGATATGATATTTAGGTAGGATTAGGAATCATTAATCAAATTAGTAATTCAATATTCTCAATATTCCTCAAAATCAATAATTAGATTTATGAAATAATAAAAATCTCATAAATTGAAATTAGCCAATTAATTAATAAAAATTAATTAATTGTTGGAGACTTAGGGAAAAGGGAATAAATAAAGTTTATTTATTTATTCAATTAGGACCTAAAGATAAACTATGGTTTATTCATCCCAAGGGGGAAATTAGTGAATTATAGGTCGAATTGAAGGTGTTGATGTCAAATTGAAATGATTTTGATGATATTGATAAGGTTTAGGATCAATTATGAGGGTTCTAAAATAGTTTAGGAAATCACGAGGCATCAATGAGCTTTGAGAATGTGCCTGCGTAATGATGATTGGAAATGATTGAAAATTGCCAATGAACTTTGATGGCGTCGTAAGATTGAAATTGAAATGGGGAAACATCGATGATCTTAGACAATGTTCCTGAAATGATAATGATCAGAAATAGTATTGACAATAATGAACAACACTATTGAATTGATATTGATAGATTGATAAATATAACATCGATGAACTTTGACAATGTTATAAAATAGTTGATCAAGGGATACAAAGCATTGATGATCTTGGACAATTCTCCTAAAATGATGACAAGATTGATTGAATTTGAAGTAGGGTTTGATCGATTGGTTTGAAATTGGGTTAATTAGGCATCGATGATCTTGGACAATGCCCTAGAATGGTTGGAATGAGTCCAAAGAATTTTGAAAGTGATTAGGAATAGAATAGAATGGGTTTGAATTGATTTAGGAGGGTTTGGAATGGTTTAGGATCGAATAGGATCAGTTTAGGGTTGATCAAAATCGATTAGGAAAATGATCAATTTGGGAAAAATTAGAGAAATGTTAGTAATTGATGACATGGAAGAATGAAACACTATTAGTGAATGATAAAGATCAAACACATACTATATAAGACATGTTAAATAGGGGTTATATGCAATGAACCATTTTTAGGTGTCTACACTAAGATAAGGGCAAGAAAAACACAGTTGAGAAATGCTCTTGCGCCCTCCCTAGCTGTACTGAATCAGAATATCAAGCATATTGATGCCACTATTGCTACATATTAACAAGGACCCTACATGGATCTGGTAAATATGGAGAATCTCACATATGCATTATGCACCCATCTTCAGACTGTTGATGCACTCAAGGCATTTTGGCAACAAGAAATCAAGAATCTATAGATTGCATATCAAGATGTATACTGTGAGTAAATACTTAGAATCTTTCATTTTTTTTGACACCTTTGTCATTAATGTCAAAGGGGGAGTAAATTATATAAAGGAGATTGGTCTATATAGATGAAACTGTGATTTTTAGTATGAAAACATATAGCAGTTTTGTGTTAAGTCAAAGTTTAATAGCTTAGCCACATTCCTATGTTGCCATTAATTACAAAGGGGGAGATTGATGGAAAGTTGACACTATAGAGATTATATGACTAATTTTGTGTTTTCATTATGGAAACAAAGTCATATAGGATTTTTTTACAGTCAGTTCATAAACCTTGAAGATCAAAATTTGACTAAGTATAGAAGACAGTATAGTTAGAGATATATCCACTAATCAGAGCACCAGCACATGTGCGAATGATCGAGTCATGGTCAGCACCTTTGGATATAAGCTTATGGATATAGTATTATACTCAGTCTACACATGCAAGTTTAGATATATTAGTATGATAAAGTTACAGCAAGTTCAAGTGCCCTAGCAGCTCGGTAGAACAGAGCATGGAGTCGACTCCAGTTTTTTAATAGTGCATTTTAATTTATTTTCTATTAGCTATGTGCCTATTGTAATATGTTTGTAATTATGTCATTAACACTAATGTAAAAATGCTTAAGCTAATTCATTTAGAAGCATTGTGTACGTTGATTTTGGGCTGACTAAGTCCTAGTTTCCGATCACGTCTATTAAGGCATGTATATATACTTGACATGCATTTTGTATTAGGAGGAAGAGTCAATAATATGCAGAGAATATATACAAAAGATTAGTATGAAAAAATTAGTATAAGATAGAGATCTTTAAGAGATTAGAGCATCAGCACATAAACAGAACTGATCTGACAGCAGTGTCATAACAGCAGTTCAATTTACAGATATAGTGTGTATCTCTCATCAAGAGGTTGTAGCGTTCTTCTTTATTGAGCAGTGAGCTCAGGCAATGATCCATCCACCTTTAAAAGGGTTTTATAAAGACTCCCAACTAGGTCATTGTACTTGCATTGTAATGACTACTCCTAACAGGGCAAAGGAACTCTAACAAGTTCATAAGATTAATGCAATTATTTGTGGGTACTAATTCCCATCGGGGTTTTCCTCTGATCAAGGTTTCCCCATAAACATATCATTTTTTATGTGTTAATGTGTTATGATTAATCTATTATCTATTTTGGTTTAAGTTTCAAGTTGCTAAAATATACTAAATTACCAAACACTGATGCACCCCCCCTCTCAGTGTTTCCAACAGATGAATGCCTTGAAATAAACTCAGCAAATAACTACTGCTCAAAGTTCACTGTTAAACCTTATTCTTACTGTTTACTGATTAGCAGTCTTTCATTTATCGAAATGCAGTAAATAAATTAGTGTATACCAATCAATCCAGATTATTTATGTGTAATGAAAAACACTAAAGTAATGACTTATAAACACATTGACACATGGATTTTTAACGTGGATACCCCATTAAGGGAAAAACCACTTGGGACCGATAACCCAAAATTTTCACTCTTTTGAAGTGAGCTTGGTGAAGAGCCAACCCTATTAAATGTTACAAACACACTATTAGGTGTGACCTTGTTAGAGGATTTAAATAGAATAGTTTGTCACTTGATATCTGGCATCTCTATGCTACCTTTTATGACCAAACCCTATGTAGTTTGTCACGTGGTATCTGGAATATCATGCTATCTTCATGATCAAACCTTTTTATACTCCTTGGGATGTATCTCAATATAGAAAGGATTGTTAAGTCCTGCTCGGTTAAGATACTTTCTGATCTATTGGTTAAATTGAAATAGTAAATGATTTGTTCACATATACAACTATAATTTGTATATTTTCAGATATTTTGTAAGCTCATGATACCTTTTTGATCAATATATATTTTTAATACCTTTGCTCCACTTCTTTCTTCTCGGTGATGTTGTGCTTCTCTGTTGCTCGGTGTCTGCAAAAATTAGCTCTATTCTTCAGCTTGATTGATCAGGACTGTATGAAGTTGTTCTTCATCATCTTCTTTCTTTATTCACCCCTAATTCATAATTAATTAGCTTGTCTCTTTATAGACATAAATTCATCATTTCTCAGTTCTTGACTCTCTTGTTCTTGGCGTGATCCACAATTCTAGCCAATCTTGCTTTAAAGCTTTACTTTAGTTTTATCCCGTAGATTTCTCTTTGACAACTGGAATAAAATAGCTTTAAATATCTCTTATCTCTGGATTTTAACTTGTCAATGAAAATAATATTAACAACCAGTTAACTCCTTCTTTATCTCTTTCCAGCTAAGTCTTTTTTCATTTCTGAACTTCAATTCTTTTCGGTGTTTAACTCTTTGTTATCTTTGATCAACACTTTAGTTCTTCTTTGGGCATCTCCATCGGGGTTGTCTATCCGTCAGGCATCACTATAAAGTTCTACTCGTCGGTAATGATTACTCAGGTTTCATGCTCGGGTATCATTGTGACTTTCTTCTCATTTTTCTCTATCCGTCAGGGTGCACTTCCTGTCGGTGTTTGTAGTGACTTAATGAATACTGATCTTTTATGCATTACCGAAAGCATAACCTTAATCTTTCTGGTCATCTAAAGTCTTTGACACTTTGTATATAACCAATCATATTATATCAATTTGACATCAATGAAAATACAATACATTAATTGATTTAATGTCTTGCATTAACTTTCTGTAGCTTGGTGATCATCAACTTAACATCTTCAAACATTCAATCAGTTATAGTTCATCAACATTGTCATCAAATGACATCAATTATGTGAGTGTACACGTGTCATGATCCTGAAATAGGTTTGCAAAAAAGGGGTTTATTTTCCCTTTCAGCCCGAAATACACTGCACATCGTTGATCTGTGCTCAACCAACGATCGTTGGCAGTCACTATCATGCGTCGCATTGTCACGGGTCCCATTAACTTTTGGCTTGTCATCTGATGTCACTAGGACACATGTCACTTAATCATTTGAAATTACAACTTTAGATTATTAGTTATTACATTTATTAAATGTTTAGTTTTACAGTTTAGTCCAATTTAGATTTTAATTATACTTAGTTGAGGGTTAATTCATGACATGTGCCTTGTTTTCAGAGTAGGTTTGCAAAAAATAGGGTCTCTTTTCCCTTTCGGCCCAAAATTCACCGTACATCGTTGATCTGTGTTGATCCAATGGTTGGCAATAAATGTCTTTAAATTTATTAAATTAAATATTTATCAATTAATTATATTTTGAGTAATGTTTAACTCATACTTTAACATTGAATTCAATTCAATTATTTCCATCTGTATTATAATCGAAATTATATTATCACACATCGATATGAGACATTGGAAAATTTAGCATATAATTTATCAACATAAACCACATAATTTTTATATTTAATTTTTGACATTTAATATTTAATACAAAATTATGTGAATAGGAAGTATCCCTTAAAAACAGTTTAAAAAAATTCTTGCAACAAGGGCACTAGTAGTGCTTGGTAACTTGGTTGATCATATAACAAAAAAATAGAAAAAAACACAACGAACTATGGAAACCCTCCATTTTAAAAACAAGAACAAAACTCTTTTAAATGTTAAAGATAGAAACATGCTTTGTCTCTGGACTGATAAAGAAACTTAATCGTTTTAAAATTTTAGAATCTCATATTTAAGAATGGAAGTACTAATCCATCACTTCCTTATTTATACTTAAGCATACTTAAATGTTTAATATACATATAAAGCAACTAATTAAAATATTGTAATCACAGAAAAGTCTAAGAATCATTTTTTGTACCCATAAAAAGAAAATTGAAACGAACTTGGAAAATTTTTATTTTTTTTTCATAAAATTACATTGTAGAGTAAAAACATAAATCTACTAGGTCACTGGCAGTGGACCAGTGTCACTGGACCACTGCCATAGTCTATAGAAACCCTTATTTTGATAGATACATGGATAAAGTTGAAGTAGAATACGTCACTCGATATTTTAACAAAGAAGATGCTAAGTGCAAAGTAATGAAACTGAAATCGTTAAATCCATAAAACTTAAAAGGAAAACTGAAATTAAGTTGAAAAATTTCCATTAATATGTTCTAAAAATTTACAATTATCGTAGTCCCTCCAAAATTTTAAAGAGAAAATGAGGGGGTTCAAGGTTGCAAACTTGCAACTTGCTAGGTTCTTACTACTAGCCCAAAAAAACTAAACTACTACTATTACTAGCCTACGAGGGTACTGGAAGTGGACCAGTGCTATGATAGTATTGGTATAAAAAAGCAAAAGAAAAAAGTGAAAGTTTGCATGTCCATTGTCAAAAGACCAGGGTAATGGGAATGGGTAAACTAGGCATCTTCATCTTCCCTTTTGTCTGAGTAGAATTTTCCAGAGAGGATAATCTCTGAGAATTCTTCAAGCCATGTGTGGTTTGGCTCATCCAATTCATCAAGGAAAAACTATTTCCAGAGAAAATCCCTCCCAAGCCACGTCCATTTCCTGTGTCACGTTAGTTGCTTGTCATTATGGTTCAACAGAAAGGTGCTTCTAGCCACATTTCTTCCTGGCTCCAATAGCTTGGGTATATCTCTTGGCCAAGGGATCCCCACCCCTAATTCTATAAAAACAAAAACATCGACATCGTCCTCCAGGAATTTTTCTTTAAAAATCTTCCTCAGCAGCATCAACATATCCACCTTCTGTCCTCTGAGGTTGAGGAGAGACGCAAAAAACTAGGACGTAATGTCTATGTAGATGTGGTATTTGTCAACATTCTCAAGGAACTCTCGACCCAATAACATCAACATAGCATAATTTATAAAAGCACCGCCACCAACCTCCCTACAAACAGAAGTGAGGATTTCTTCTAAGACATTTCCCAAAAAGGACCTCTGGTCATCTAGGGATGTGCATCTCAAATGGATTGGTGTGTCCATCTTTAATTCTCGACAGCCTAAAAACCTAAACCTTAAAACCAGAGGCTGAATTTCAACCACTAACAACTCTGACTCTTAATCTACCAAAAGCAAAATGAAGAAGAAAGAAGACAGATTGTCTATAAATAGCCCTGACCCCTTGACTAATAGTGATCAGGGATACTTAGAAATTAATTATTCTTTCTTTAATCGTATTTAATCCATTATCCTTAATCTTTAACGTAAATCTTTCCCATAAATGCATTATGCATGTGAGAGATTTAAATCCATTGTCCTTAATTTTTCATATCTATATGTAAATCTTTCCCATAAATGCATGCGTAATATCGTCAGTACATCGTACTCATTGATTTGTGTGTTGAGTGGATGACAATTAAATAATGTCATTGACAATGCATTTATTTCTTATCGAGTTACGAGTTACAAGTTGCATTTGCACTATCCACCATCCACGTAAACAAATAACTAGTAGTAATCAACGATCATGGTTACGGTGCAGGTTTTAAGGCTTGATACGTGTCATCATTCTAGTGACTTCCTGCAGAACTCTATTTCCTTCAAGAAATTCGTGCCAAAATTAAATTTTAGTCATTGATCTAAGATCATCAAATGGTCTCAGATAATACATTTAACAATATAAAACAATGGATGTTTGGTTATGTGTCCATGTGTGATCAGTGATATTCACAACAAATAAAGGCGATATTCGTTGCGTGATATTGCATTAATTACAATGTTACATCTCTAATAAATTGTCATTTGACATTGGCCCGCATGATGAGTCTCATCCTTTGAAAATTGCCACTATAATATTTATTTTTCCCATAGTTAACAAAAAATTAGCCAATAAAATAAATAAATTTTCAAATGCTAGATAAAATTTGCCAATACATTTATTTGTTTTTCCCTTAAAAAAAATCATTCACCTCATATATTATAATTTTTTTAACTCAAAATAAAATCATTCGCCTCATACAATATATATTTTCCACCACATTAAGGTAATATTCCCCAGGATTTTATGGAATCTTCATTCGGCAGGGAAAAAATTTGCCTTCAACTTTATTTTATTTTCCTAATTTGGAAAAAAAAAATTGCCTTCATAAAGAAAAATTTCCCCCTAATTTATGTAGGATTCGCCGGGATTTTACACTTTTTCCTAGGAGGGGGTTTCTTAAATTTATCCATGAATTCAAGTGTAACTAATATCTCAAAGAACCCAATATTACTCTCAAAGACAAAGCATATATCTATCAAATTTCATTTCTTGAGAGAAAAAGTTAATTAGAAGGAAGTCAAATTGGAGTACATATCTACTTAGGAATATATTGCAGACATCTTCATGAAGCCCTTTCCAAAGGATACTTTTGAGTATCTTTAAGGTAAGATAGGGGTGAATTCCTCTCATTATGAGAACTAAGATGAACTGGTTTGCATCGGTCCAGTGTTCTTACTGAGATATCTTTAACCTAGATTGATGTTTTGGTGGCTACTACTCAGGGGGAGTAGTCAGCTTGATGAGTCAGTTGTTCAAATTTTTGGGGAGAGAACCTTGTTCATATTTTTGGCCTCTTTGATTCAAGTGAATTTATGTGCCTTTGCCATTGATGTCAAAGGGGGGATATTAATGTGAAAAATAGTATTGGAGAGAGATTCAGCTAAGGGAGAGAGATATTGTTAGAGAGACTCTGAAAGATAATATTAAGTATTGATTTGTAGTGTTGTTGATTTGATTTCTTTGTGCATTGTTTTTTTTCACATCATATGTTTCAATCAAGTCCAAAGGGGGAGATTGTTGGACGATCATGCATATATGTACTGACATTAATGTTTTTTGTCATTGATGTCAATATATTCCTACTATTTGTAATAGTGTTCCTGTGATGTTCAGTGAGATGATTGGTTTGGTATGGATACTATAGTGAAGATCAGATGTTGTGAATGTATGATTGGATTCATTGATGCTTTTAGTTGATTCATTTCAATGTATAGAGGTTCACGGGTTTATTTTAGTGAGGTATTGGTTTTTGAGTTGGTACAGGTATTCTAAGATGTTCTATGAAGACAATGTGACATATTTTGGTTTGGTGTGGTTCAACATTGAAATATTTTGGTATATTGACCCAATGGAATGTTTAGGATGTGGGTATGTGTTCTCATCTTGATTGGTTTGTGATCTGGAGATTCGCAAGCTATTTTTTTTATTAATGGAGGTTCATGTTAGTGTTATTGTTGATCAGTTTAGAGAAGGTGATGAATTATAAGATAAAGTTGTTGCGGATATTACTGTGGAATTTCATGATGCTTTCTGGTGTTTCTAGATTGTGTTCTATTTGTGTTGCTAGATCGCATTAATTGGTGTAATCATGTTTGGTAATTTTCAGTTGGTGAGTTAATGTTCTTCATGGTCTTGGCCGACATGATGGTTTAGCGTGTTGTGAAGGATCAAGGAGTAATTATCAAAGAGATAGCATGCTTGAGGTTGAATATTTTGATCATTACTATGTCTTGGCCAACATGCATTAGACCACATTGTTTCTTTCATTGTATTTGATTAAATATTTTTATTCTGAGGTGTTAAGGATTGATTCAACAGGGTTTATTCTCTCAAGGTTGTTGAATTGTATAAATGTAATTGTATCCCTTTGTGGATCATCTGTGTGGGTGTTTTCAAAGAAGATGTATGAGTGGAATCTTCAATTGAGGTAGAGATTTGATTGTAAGTTGTACTTAATTGGAACTGATCCATACATGTTGAAGATGTTATTATCCAGTTCATAATTTGTGGATTGTAGTCCATTGTGGATTTTAGTCCATGATATTGATGTAAGGAAGTGAGCCTTTCTGAGGGTTGTATCCCTTATTTTGTTTGAGTAGTGATCTCTAGGAAGTGTGCCTGAGTGCAAGTGTATTCACATTATAATACTCCTAACATGGTATAGTGCTTTTAATAGAGTGTGTCATCTTGTGGGTTTCATCCCCGCCATGGTTTTTCCCTTAACCAAGTTTTCCATGCAAAATATTCTTGGTTTTATGTGTTCTTGATGTATTCTGGATCTATATTTTACTGTCTATTATTCAAATCTATGATTTAAGGTTAAAGTTAGTTAAAGCTTGAAGTGATTGGACACAACTAATTCATCCCCACTTCTCTCAACTGTGTGTTACCTTGTTTCTATCATATGTATGTACACAAACTCTCTCGCACACACACATATACATGCATACATGTGTGTGTGTGTGTATACATACATATAATTAATATAAAAATGAATTAAAAAATTAAAAAATACCTAATTGCAAGTGTTTCGGAACATTGGCATGTTCACATGTTTCACTTTTCCGTTAAGAATGGGTGGCCACTTAATCCTCCATGTCCCTTTTATGTCCTTCATCGGCCATGTACAAGCATTCTCTTGGACACATGTCTATGATGAACTACAACTGATTGTATGTTTGAATTCATTTTGTTGATAATCAACCGAGTCACAGATATGATGATAGACATTAATCAGTTAATGTATTGTCATTGATGTCAACTTATTTGAGTATCATTATGGTGACAAACATCTATTATGGATTGAAGATCTAGAACAAACAAAGTTTATGTGGTCGGTAATTGAAGAGTTATGTATACACCGAGTAACAGTGAACACCGAGTAAATACAGTGTATACCGAGCACAGTGATAACCAAGCTAGGGATCACCGACACATCACGGTATTGACTGAGTAATTTAATCAAACCAAGGCCAAATAGAATGATGAGCTGGAAATTGATGATTCTGAGGTAAAAGATAAGGTTTGTTATGATGATCAAATGATTATGAAAATTCAAGGAAGATCGGACAATGAAGATTGAAACATGTTTTTAACATAACTGTTGAGGAAGGCTTAAGAGACAAAAGCAACGATGGGGATTAAGCGGCAAAATATAAAGAATGGAAATTAAATGAGTTATGATGTCTATATAAGAGACAAGAGATTCATTATGAATCACATGATGTTATGATGCACACATGTGCAAATTTCATGCATGACTGATCAAACTGGTTAAAGACATAACCAAGCATTTTTTGCAGACATCACCGAGTGATAGAGGAAAGAGTATTAACCGAGTAGAATAGAGTATGAAGAATCAGATGAACTGAAGTGAACAAATTTATCAGAGGTATTATGTACTTAGCATAGATCTAAAAATCCGCAAACAAAGTTGTATTTGAATCAAATCATTACTATATCAATTTAACCATTGTTACAGATAAATCTCTTAACTGAGCAGGATGTGAAAGTCTTTATTATGAGATTCTAATGAATGTTGAGTGTTTTTTGTTGACCCCATGGTGTTTTCTTTTTGACCCCATAGTGAATGATTGGTCAAGAGAGAATTGTTAGTTTTAAATCCTCTAACCAGGTCACATTCAACAGTGTGCACTGTAGCCTTTAACAGGGTTGGCTCTTAACCGAGCTCACTTCAGAAGAGTGAAATATTTTGGGTTACCGGTCCCAGGTGGTTTTTCCCTTAGAAGGGTTCCCATGTTAAAAATCTATGTATCAATGTGTATGATTTTTTTGGATTTTTATTTTGCATTACACATTACTTTATTTGCTTTGATTGGTAATCATAGTATTAATTTACTGCTATTCGGTAAACAACTACATAACTAAAGTTTGAGATTACAGTATACATTTCACCAAGTTGATTTATATGTTTGAAATTGTTGTTATATACATCTAGGAGAATTTGGGACTATAGGATAATTGAGAACCAACTGATTAACCCCCTCCCCCCCCTCACAGTTATTCTAACAGTCTAAACATTATGTAACCTTAAAAACTTAATCTTTTAACAAATTTTGGGATTATGCAGTTCTATATACAATATACAAGAGGATACATTTGTATGCATACAACATACATGGATACATATATAATTATGTACACATATATACAATATAATTACACATACATGTATATAATTTGATACTCCTATAAGATAGTTTGTTGGAATTAGTTTTGTCAAAGTCATAATAGTCAATGAAGCTAGTCGGTAAAGAGGAAGAATACACTAAGGCAAACAGCCAGTAAAGCAGAGTATCAATGAAACTAAACACTGAACAATAGCAAGTACCAAGTTAAGCAGAGGATAGTTACTGAGCAGAGTTAGTCACAGAGAAAATTTAGTCATGGAGTAGACGTTATGTCACCGAGAAAGATCAGAACACATTATCGAATACACTAGAGCCAACAAAACAATTCAAATTTATAACATTGAACCTAGACGTCGAGAAGGAAATATTTTACAGTTTTATAGGTAAATGTTAGGTAGAACATTGGGATTGCAATAACATGATTGCACATGATCATGAGGGAACTCAGCCAATGTAAGACAATCATAATAAATGCATTTGGAATGAAACCAACCTCACACCGCCTCACCTCCACTGCAAAAGGAGAAGGATCTAAATTAGGTTAATTGCCTTAAGATCATTTAAAAAGAAACAAAACATATTGATGACATATAGATGGTGAATATTTTACAAAGAAAGAAGTAGTTACAGCGATAGAGAAAAAGATAGAATGCAGAAGTTATAGGGTGCATAATAGATAAGTTACCGAGTTCAGAAAGAGGTAATGCACTTACAGAGCGTAAAGAGTCTGAACAACATTATGGTTGATGCATACTTGCATAAATTTTTGCAATAGTTTTTTAAATAGTTAGAAGAGTGTAAATATCATTCAGTAGGTAGGCCCTAATAGGTCTTATTTTGTAAATCCTCTATTCAAGTACATCTCTTAGATGAGAGTTTGTAAAATCATTTAACTAGGTAGACTGAATAAGTATTTTGTACTCTTGACCGAGTATAATACTCCTAATAGGGTAAGCTACCAAAAGTAGATAACATTGTAGCTCTAAGCGAGAAACCTTTATTCTGTAGAAGTGAAGGATTGTGCGTGTCATCCCCATCGTAGTTTTTTCCTCTAACCAAGGATTTTTGTGTGGCCAAAAATCATGGTGTTATGTGTCATAGTTTTATGATTTGTGTTACATGTTTTTCAATGTCTTTATGAATGATATTAAGTTTGGTGAACAATAATGAATAGTATTTAAATGTTTTAAAGTATTGTTTCACCCCTCACCTCTCAACACTTAGCCTTCCATAGATTAATCCAACAATTGGTATCAGAGCTAGTCTCTTGAGATAAGGGTTTAACAGCCTAAGATTAAAGATTGTGACTATGGAAAGTTACAAGCAATCTAAGAAGATTGATATTATTGAGTTTGAATTGGAGAGTGCACAAGAGGTGATTGAAGATATAAAAATCAAGTTAGAAAAGTCCTTAATAGTGAGAAAGTAGTTGTGTAGTGAATTTAAATCCACACAAGAGAATGTTGATACTCTTGAGACAACAACTGAAGGTAGTTTTGAATGGTGAAGTTGATTTGGCCATTGCAGAACTCATGGAAAAGAAAAACACACTCGTTGAGAAACTAAACTTAGAAAAAAAAGATCAAGAAGTACAAGTGTTAATAATGAGTGAGATACTTAACTCTAAAGGAACAATTGAAGATGCCTTGAAATTAGCTGAAGAAGACAAAAGATGGTTTGAGACAGGAATAGATGAGAAAGACAATGAGATCAAGAGAATAATACAAGTACACTATAATATGACTAATCAACTAGTGATTACTAATATAGAGTCGGTTAGGAAACAATTTAAGAATCAAGCACTGAAGTGTGAAGTTGAAAGATTGACTAGAGAACTAAAATATGAAAAAGAAGCCAATGAGATACTAGAGAGAAATGAAGAAACAATGAGATCAGGAGATGCACAACTTAAAGGTCAGAGACAATCAATAGACAAGACTGGACTAGGATTCAACAGTAAAAGAACTACTAAGAAAGGAGAGTCCTTTAATCAAGCTGACAGTCAAGGCACTTCTAGCCCACTGAAATCAAACAAGCCTAGTTGCTACCACTGTGGGAAACCTGGACATACTGCAAACATATGCAGAAGAAAAAGAGGTAATGTACTAAATATCTCTAAGTTTCATGGATATTGTTAGAATTGTAACAAGTATGGGCATCGAGCATTTTCATGCAGATCAAAGACAGTAAGAAACACAAGAAATCCAAAGTTTGATGGCTACTGCAACAAGTATGGTCACAAAACTGAAGAATCTAGATCATAGAAGAGAAATGAAAAATGGGTATCAAACCGACAGAAAATCCCAAGAAACTGAGAGGGTACATCCATACCATCAGACTATAACACAAGAATATCATGTTTAGTCTGTGGAAGATATGGGCATATTGTTGCAAATTGCATGTTGTTACATGGCAAGAATAATAGAAGATCTTGGAGAAACCCTGGTATGGCATGCTTACATTCTCATAAGCTAGGTCACCTTGCCAAATATTGTAGGTACCAAGGTAAAGATCCTACCAAGGAAGAGACACCCAAGAAATCAGAAGTGAATGTTGAAGAAATGAGAGATCAGATGAATAGGACATGGAGAAGAAAGACCACAGATGATGGAACATCTTTTGGAACAGTTGAGGGCACCTCATCCACTAGATCAAGTGCAACCAAATCTACCTAATCAGTTATAAGGTATGATTAGGAATTAAAAGTTAAATTTTAATTCTTAAATTGGTTCCTAGTATATGTGCAGAGATCCATATGAGCATACTTAGATGCATTTGGATACATGTTGATTTTATGTTTCATATTTATTCAGTGAAAGGAATTATAATGTTGAATCATTTGGTAAAAGTAAATGGAAAAATTAATCAGTAAAGTAATTCAGAAGAGCATTAATTGCTAATTTATGACCATTGAAAACCCTAAACCTAGAAAAATCCATATATAGACTGCATCGTCTATTATTGTTACTTAACATTTTGTAGAAAAGTGTGAATAGAGTTAGAGAATTGATTCCTCAAGCGAACTCTAGTGATTGTGAAGGTAATCCTATACCACTTTGAGTAAATTTGAATCTATTCAAGGTATTTTTGGTGTTTCCCTAGGCATTTTGGTGCAACCAAGTCATAAACGCAAACCCTAGTTCAAAAAAATTGTGTTTGACAAGAGGATATGACCCCAAAATCTCAAAACCCAGTTGTGGTTGAGAATGTTGAGCCCGTAAATCCTAAGTACAAGCTACCTCATGCGAAGGCAGATGAACTAGACATGATGGGAGCACTTTCATCCATTTCAGAGAGAGTTTTATTGATCGAAGATGGGTAAAGGTTCATCCATTGTAAATTTGAAGAGATTTCTGAATTGAAGATTGATTCATCTTACCAGAAGTTATGTGCAGATAGGAAACTAAAGATCGATCATGTTCATCTGGAATCAAAAGGTTTGACACATGCCCTACATATCTAAAGGTATTCAAAACCAAGTGGAAAAAGGATGGACCTTATCTAAATACATGACCAATTTATGTGGCTAGATCAACCTATGAAGATCACAAAGGATGTGTTACACATTGTAACTGGTTACCCGATTGGAGATAAGCCAAAGGCTATAAGATAGATTGAGAAAAACAAGCTGAGTGAGTTAACCAAATCCAAATAGGGTGGAAGGGTCTAAATATATCTACTATTGAAGACCCTGAGTTGAAGTTTGCATGCAACATCTTGTCCTACCGAGTATTTTAATCATCCCAAGTGGATAGCGTACCTTGTGGAGGTATTGATCTGGCTTATAAGATTGTAAAGAAAGATATGCAAATTGATCTATGTGAGATATTTTTGAAGCAAATTTAAGATAACATGAGCACCATAAGGAATGTGAAGACAAACACATTGAATTTCAGCTCACTAGTGGTACGCATATACTTTTATTTTGAGAACTTCTTTCCATTAATTAGAAATTTAACATGGAATGTTGATAAGCGTATCATTTATCAAATCAATGAGTACATTCAAAATATAGAAGAGAAGCTTGACATTGTTATGAATGATTACTTCTCTAAATTCTAAACAAGAATGCATCAGAAATTTAGAATTCCACCTCAATTAGTTGAGAAATATCATGATTCTATTTGTTTTAAGGTAGACACTGACTCATGTATTATCAAGGTAGTTGAGCCTAGAGGTATCTGGATACAGCCTATCGGATACAAGATGGACATAGACATTGCATCTCAAAAAATTGAGTCTATGTTAGACAAGCCTTTTGATAAAAGAGGCAACAGATATGGAACATATGAAGAAGTTAAGGCTAAGATTAAGCAAGGTATCTTGGCACCTAAAATTCAAAGAAAATATAGCAAGATGAGTGCTAATTTGACTAAGCATTTGGGAATTGATAATGAAGAAGAAGAGGTAGGACCCTTTGAAGTGGAAGGAAAGAAACCACAAGTATTAAAACTCTCACCGAGCCCAAAATCTACTAGATCATCAACAAGGTCTATAGCATCACCGAAAGCAAAGAAGAATTCTGATGAACCAAAAGAAAAGACATATGTAAGAAGTAAGAAGGAAAACACTAGACCAAGGAAAAAATTCAAGCTACCACCAGACAGTGACACAGAGACTGAATATTTGAGCAAATTAAAAGTTGTGAAAATACACCTCCACCACTAGGAAGTCTAGATGAAATGTTAGACACAATGAAGAAGTATGGAACATTCAGAGGAATGAAGCAAGCAAAATACAATAGTAAAAGTAAAGAGAACAAGGTAAAAATTGAAGATGGAATTATTTACTCTTTACACAAATTCAGATATACACCACTTTAATTTTTCAAGTTTTTTTCCTATTGAGTTATACAAAAACATAGATGCGAGATGGAAATATGCTATGAATGCTAGAAAAAAATGAGTTTTAGATCTCATTAAAGAAATTGAAGAGACCTTGAAACAACACTCTAAATGATTTCTTGTAAAAGGAAGATCTTTAAGGATTATATAGGAGACTTGGAGTAATTACACTTGGAAACCAATGCAAAATGGAGAGAGGTATTCAACATCAAAGAGCCTAAATCTCAAGCTAAGCAAGAAAAGGAAACCATAGCCAATGAAGTTTCCAAAGAAGATCAAGGTAAGAATAATCCTATTGATTTAAAAATTTACATCGATGAAGTTATTATTGAGGATATTACTGACAAATATCCCAGAGATGATACATCACAAGATGAGAATGCTATGGCAACTGAGGGCATATATATAGAACAAATGAACATCAATGATAAGGCTATTGTTGATCCTACTCTATAACTTTTATTGGAACAAGTACTACAATATCACACAACTCAAGGTGATAGTACTATAGCTATGAATACAAAAGAGGCAGCCACCGAACCTCTGAAGGAAACAGAGAAAGAGAAGGAAAAGGAAGTAGAGAAAGATGGTGCAGGAGCACCTATAACATCTCTTAAGGACCTTTTTTTATTTTGGCTTGTACTGATCCTATCCAGGTTAGAGGTGTTTTGAGAGACCTTAGAAGGTCTTAAGTGTGTGTGTGTTTTAGGGGATCAAGGTTATACCTAATCTAATCTAGAAGTGCTTTGTTGTTGGTTAGGTGTTTTGGCTTTAGGTCTCTTTTGAGGCTTAACTTTGGATTTTGGGACAAATGAATTAAAAATTATTGGGAAATATTGTAATTAATCCTAAAATGGATTCTATGTGTATTTTCCATAATTCTAAGAAGTTAGAAGTCATTTGAATAGATTAGGAACAAATTTGCAAAAATTGTCAAAATATTGTCATGACAACAGTTCCAACTTTGCAAAGTTGCATGACAACATTGTCCAAACAAGGAAAAAATCAATTTTTTAGGGCATGGTTGGTATCCCAACCACCCACACCTGTGAGGAGGAGTTATAAAATATCCAAGGAGCCCAAATCCTAAGGTTAGAATTTTTTTTGAAGAAATACAAGTTAAGTAAATTGGCACTGTATCTCTGGTTTTCTAGACAGTTTGTACATTTTATATTGCAAGAATATTTTAATGGATTGAATCCACTCTCTTCATGTGGTATTATAGTATGTAGGGTTTGTTTCTTTCATTTTTCATTGGTTTGAAGTTATTTTCTTTACATTAGTTTAGGTTTGTACATAGTTTTGTAAAGTAGCTAGTCTTTGGCCTATCCAGGACTATAGTGTGGAGAAATGGCTCCCACATGAAACCCTGAAATGGAATAATCATGGCCTTGAGATAAATTTTAGGGGAGCCTATTTACACTGTACATATCGAATGATAAGTCCTAGAAGTTAATTTTTTCTATTTTTGTGAGCAAGCCCTGTGCGAGTCCAGAGCAACCCGGCTAGGTGTTTGCAAGTGTTAATTGGTGTTTGATTGCAGGGTTTTGATTGATTTGATGAATCTAAGTGGTTGTGAGTTTCATTTGGACTTGTGAAAATATCATTGAGGAATATTTTCACTTGGACAATCCATTTGAAGACATTTTGAAGACTAAATTAGTTGATTGGTTTATGGAGAGCCTATTAGCCCTAGAAACCCTTAAATGTAGGAATCACCTGTACGGATGAATTGGAGAAGGGAGACATAAAAAATATTGAATAACACCATAAAGGGTGTCTAAATCTAATATTTTTTTATTGGGTTGTTTGGGAAAGTTTTCCAAGATTGGGCAAAAACTAGTGAAATAGGCTTAAAAGACAAGATTGAACCAAGAATCTTGAAATTGATGTTCAAGACCTTGATACCCCAAGATAAAGGGATAAAGTTGAGATTTTAGAAGGTATGGGAAGATATTTAACCCCTTGCAAACACTATCTAATCAATAAATCAAGAAAATCAATTGGATGGATCCAAGAAGGTGTTGAGAAGTGATTATTACAATAGTGATGGTTACCCTAGTGAAGCACTAATGGATGCCACCTTGTGAAGGGAAATTAAAGAAGTCCTAAACCAAAGAGAGGAGGGCTTGGAAGATCCTAGGATTTAGGGTTAGGGTCTTGGAAGGATTGGGAGCAATGAGGGTCTTGATTAAGGAGTGCAAGCACACTAGAGAGTATCTATCAGATTGGTATCAGAGCCTATAAGATTAGGCTTGTGGGTGGATGTTTCAACTAGAAGAGTCAGTTGGAGAATAAAAAATGGTGACAAATGTAGAATTGGATAATAATGTGGATGATCAAGAAGAGGAAAACAAATTATTCAGAGAAAGATTGGCTCAGTTGGAGCAGAAGCTAGATCAGGTAGATGAAAAGACTGAGGAAGTAAAAGACAAGGTAGAAGGAAAGCACTGTGTGCTGAAAATGTGACACACTTCTATGAGTCATTGTATTCAATATTTATCAAGAATGAGGTCTAAAATGGTGACTCGTAGCTCCCTATTCATGGAGTACAAGGGTTAGGCCCTTATTTTAGACCTAGTTATGCCCATCCAAGTACACCATGAAATGAGATATTCAAAGAGAAAGAGAAAGAATGCTAGTCTCCACGATCATCAAATATGCATTGAAAATGAAAATGAAAACTACTATCTATGATAACAATGCATGAAGAAAATTAATCTATGTGATAACAATGCATGAAAGGAAATATGCAAACTAATCTATATGATAACAATGCATGAAAGGAAATATGCAAACTAATCTATGAAGGACACATGCATCTAAATTAACATGAATCTACTCTAAATGGATTGACATTGATGCATGAGAGAAGAAGATAAGAAGAAGAGAAGTTACATAGTTCAAGCTCAAATGCTCAAACTCTCCTCCAAAGTTGCTCTCCAAACCTATAGCATAACAATAACATAAAAATTATATATCTGATCTCTAAATGAGAAGGAGAGGGCTCCTTATAAAGGAAAGTGTGGAGAGGAATGTATCCTCAAGAGCAATGTGGGATACATCCCTAAAAAGGAAAGTAAGAGGAAAAAGCGCACCACTCAGGAATATGTGTGGAAAAAAGGAGTTTTATTTATTGTTTATTTGATTTATTTCCTTTTTTATCAAAAAGAGAGCTTTAAGTGGGGATTTTATTTATTTAATTAGAAGAGGGATTTTTCATTTAATTAAATAAGATTATTTTATTTAATTAAAAGAGAGATTTTAATTAAATAAGATAAGATTATTTAATTAAAAGAGAGATTTTCTTTTAATTAAATAAGATTATTTATGAAATGATCGAACCTTAGAAAATATTGAAATAATTGAATTAATTACGATTTAATCAAGGAAATTGATAAATTAATTCTGTCATTTGATAAATTGAAGAATGCGGGCCCATAGTCTAGGCGACCATTTTAGGGTGCATACATTTTCCCCTCTTTGACTAATGTGTGATCTTTATGGGAACATATGTAGTCAAAGAATGCAGTTGAAGTGTGAGATCGGTTTGGGATCACAAAACAACCCAGATGTGTGATCGACGGACGGGAACACATCAGGACAAAGATAAGTTGTTTGAAAAAGACAAGATCAATACGCCTGTAAATAGGTAATTGACATGTCCAGGATAATAATCTCAAGAAAGGTTGCCCCAAGCGGAGAAATTGATAGGATTGATAAAGTTGAATCAAGGATTGAAGTTTGATAGGTACTGCCCCGTCGTGATCGAAATCAAAATGAGATAGAGGAGAAATAGAAAATTGATAAATTTGATCAAATTGAACTAAAGATAAGGTTCTTAATGTAAGATGAAAGATATAAGGATCACAGAACCAAGGTAAATCATCAAGTATGAAAGATTATGCCCCAAGGTTGAATTAGAATAAAAGAAATGGGGTGAAAGCGAATGGAAGATAGAAGTTTGGAAGAGGTGGAAATAAATGGAGAGAAGAAAGAGAATTTGCCTTAAGAAAGAGAATGCCTCAAAATAATCAACTATTTAAGATATAAAATTTTGATTGAGATCATGAAAGAAGATAAGGAAATGAAGATCAAAACATGACCATAGTTGATTAAAAGTCCACATGCAAGATGAAGGAAAAACCCTCTCAAACTCAGAATGAAGCCTAAAAATGTAAATTAACATGAATTCTAACAAGGCAAGCTACATGAAAATGCAAAGGTGTACTTACAATAGAGAAATTGTAACATAGGATTTTGTGTTCATCATTCATTAGAGAATGTTAAGGAACTTATTTTCATCATTGGTCCATTATTAACGGACATCGGAAAATCACACAATCATCACCAGTCACAAGCGCAACTATGAAGATATGAATGTGATTTATATCGGATTGGAATGTGAAAAGATTCTAACATAAGCATCAAAAACATAAAGGTCAAGATGACTTCAATGTTAGCTTACCCAATTTAATGTAGCAAAACCATGCTCGCATCAAGGCATAGATGCCAAGATGACCAGAAGAACGATTGTGCAAAAAAATAGTCAAGGATAATGCTTCAAATCTCCTAAGTGTTTCAAGAGAACAACAAGAGACACTCAAGAGTTTCAAGACCACACCCACAAGCAGAAAGCAAATGAAAACATTCCCCATGCCCCAAGTCCTCTAGATATGCATCTCGGAGAGACTTATTAGACAAGGACACTCAACGAAAATCAATAGCAGTCAGCACACAAAGAAAAGATCATGACATAGCTCAAGCATTTAGTGTTGTGTTTAAAAATTTAAGTGTGTTAACTGATACTAAGTTACGAGGATAAGGATCAAATGCTTGCAAGCAGGTAAGATAACATGACAAAACTGGGTAAAACCAAACTAATAAGTGTTGAAAAACATTCGATGTCAGGGGTTGTATTGAAAAGTATTGTTGAGGTGGTGTTGAAAAACATCATTTGTGAAGCGTCCTAAAGACTAACGCATCCAAGAGACCAAAGCTAACACAGTTATGCCCCCTAGACAAAGACAAAGACCAATTCCATACCGAGGAAACAAGGACAAGGCATGATGAAGAAAGGCTAAATGTCAAGGACATGCGCTAAGAAATAGGGGTGCAAAGGCCTTAAGTAGCGCATGTTTCCAGGTTTTCACAACTTGGATTTTATTACAATTTTTTGTTACCAAGGCGCCTGTTTCCAGGTTTTCACCAAGGTACTTTTTTTTTTTTTTTTTGAATTTTGTTATTTTTTGAATTTGTTTTTGTATTTTTGGAACATATGATTTTTTTTTGGAGATACATCAAAGCACCCATTGCTAGGTTTTCACTAAGATGATCATTTTTTCAGGACATTTTCTGATTTTTAGAATTTTTGACAATATATCATTTTTTTTGGATTTTTCAGGATCAATAATTATGTACAAAGGATGCCCGCAGATAGAATGGGCATCATGGATAGAAATTCTTTGGGTGCAAGACATTGATAGGATCAGGGAGCTTCTCTCCCTCTATTGTAGACAGTAAATAAGCACCTGACCCAAAATTTGTTGTAATGATATAAGTTCCAAGCCAATTAGGTTCAAATTTGCCCTTTTGATCTCTATGCTGTTGATTCTTGGGATTTTCACGTAGGACAAGATCTCCCACTCAGAATTCTCTAGGGAGAACCTTTTTGTTGAAGGCTTTGGACATGCGCTTTTGATAAACCCTCATATGGTCAAATGATGCTTGATGTTTTGAATCTAGAAGTTCTAACTCTTGAAGTCTCATGGCGCGGTAGTCTTCATCTGTAACTAGACCTTTGAGGGAAAATCTAAGTGAAAAAATCTCAACCTCCAAAGGTAACACTACTTCAGTGCCATATGCAAGGGCAAAAGGAGTGGCCCCAGTAGGAGTATGAATACTTGTTCTATAGGCCCACAAATCTGGATTTATTTGTAAGTGCCAATCTCTACCATTCTTACAGACTGTTCTATGTAGTATTTTAAGAATGGTTTTGTTTGATGCCTCTGCTTGACCATTTACTTGCGGGAAGTAGATGGAGGACCAATGTTGTTTAATCTTGAATTTCTTGCAGAGTTGTTTAAGGTCCTTATTTTTGAACTGGCCTCCATTGTCAGTGATAATCTCAAAAGGCACTCCATATCAACAGATGATATGGTTCAGAATGAATAGAGAGACTGTCTTACCCGAGGCAACAAAAAGTGGGACATCTTCAACCCATTTAGTGAAGTAATCAGTAGCAGTGATAATAAACTTGTGTCCACCTGATGAGTTGGGATGAATCTACCCAACAAGATCAAAGGCCTAGCGCTGAAATGGCCAATGAGATATAGAAGGAATGAGCTCCCTGCCTGGAGCATGTATCAGGTTACCATGTTTTTTACACTTTTCACATGACTTTGAAAAGCTATTGCATCAATCTGCATCATAGGCCAATAGTACCCCGCCCTAAGCAACCTTCGAGCCATGGCAAGACCATTGGAATGTCCCCCACAGATGCCCTCGTGGATGTCAACTAACGCTTGGTCAGATTCTTCCATTTCAAAGCATCTAAGAAGTGTTCTATTTAGACCCCTCCTATACAAATCACTAGAGATAAGGGAAATGTGAGAGGCATTTTGGGTAAGGTTTCTGCGTTCAGATCTGTTAAAGTTTTCAGGTATAATTCCATCACGAAGGTATGAGTAAATAGCACCATAACGGGATGACTCACGACTAACAACGGTACAAATGACATGGTTTTCTTGGGAGTCATAGATAGGGTGATGTAGCTCTTCCACCAGGAATTCAAATATGGATTCATGTTGCTCTAACTGAAGGAGTGAAGCAAGTGTAGCCATAGCGTCAACTGCTTTATTTTTAGCTCTAGGGATTTGCTGAAATGTGACAAATGTGAAGTATCATTTCAAGGAATCAACCATTTGCTTGTAAGGTACCATTTTCTCATGTTTTGTTTGATATTCATCATTAACTTGGGTTATTATCAGCTGTGAATCCTCATAGATGTGTAACTATGTGATTCTCCATTCTATGGCCATCTTAAGTCTATTTGTTAAAGCTTCATACTCAACAATAGTGTTTGTACATGGGAATAATAACTTGTAAGACTTAGGAATCATGTACCCATGAGGAGAAACAAACAACACACCAGCTCCTAAACCATTTTGCATAAAGGATCCATCAAAGAACATCTTCCATGTTCTTTCAGTCAGATACATGAGGTGCTCATCTGGGAAGTCAACTTGAATAGGTGTATTATCTTCTATTGGGAAATCATCCAATTGATCTTCTATGGCTTGTCCTTTGATTTCTTTACACTCAATATACTCTATGTCAAACTCTGAAAGGATCATCATCCATTTAGCAAGTCTACATGTGAGGGCAGCCTTACCTAGCAAATACTTGAGTGGATCTATTTTTGTTATGAGGTGTATAGTGTGCGCAAGCATGTAATGTCACAAATTTTGGGAAGCAAACACAGCTGCAAGGAAAGATTTCTCAATTCTAGTGTAGTTAACCTCATATGAAACAAGAGTGCGGCTAATATAGTATATTTCTCTTTCTTTCCCATTTTCATCAAGTTGAGCTAGTAATGCCCCCAAGGAAGATTTTGTTGCTAAAATTTATAAAATAAGTGGTTTCCCTTGGATAGGAGGCATTAAAATGGGAGGATTTTCCAAGTACTTCTTGATTTGATCTATACTCTTTTGACAATCCTCATTCCAAACACATTTGACTCCTTTGTGTAAGTTCTTGTTGAAAGGTTGAGCTCTATCCGCCAATTGTGAAATGAATCTCCTTATAGATTGAAGACGTCCTTGAAGACTCCTCATTTGACTAATGTTTCTAGGAGGTGGCATATCTATGATTGCTTGGACTTTTTCAAGGTCTACCTCTATTGCTTTTGCTGAAATGATGATCTAAGTAGTTTTCCAAAGGCGACTCCAAATGCACACTTTTTAGGATTCAACCTTAGTTGAAATTGTTCCATGCGATCTAGAATGACCTCTAAATCATTTAAGTGTGTGTCTCTTTGCTTAGATTTGGCCAAGGTGTCATCCACATAATCTTCCATGTTTTTTATGCATCATGTCATGAAAAATGGTTGTCATAGCTCGTTGATAGGTGGATCCTACATTTTTTAATCCAAAAGGCATAATGTTCCAATAATAGGTACCCCATGCACAAGTGAATGCAGTCTTTTCTTGATCTTCAGGAGCTATCTTAATTTGATTGTATCCAGAAAAACCATCCATCAAGGAATAAATCTCATAACCCGTAGTCATATCCACTATCATGTCTATATTGGGAAGTGGAAAGTCATCCTTTGGGCATGCTCTATTAACATCTCTAAAATCTATGCAAACTCGAATGGATTTGTCATGTTTGGAAACTGGTACAATGTTTGATATCTATTCAACATAGGCAATAGCTCTTATGAATCTTGAACCAAGGATTTTCTCCAATTCTACTTTGACTAGGAGAGCTATATGAGGATGCATCTTTCTCAATTTCTGTTTAACTGGTTTGACACCTAGAGCTATGGACAAGTGATGCAAGATAAGATTAATGTCCAACCCTAGCATATCTAAATAAGTCCATGCAAAGTTGATCTTCTTTTTTCTGTAAGAACTTAGTGTAAGCTTCTTTTTGTTGTGGTGACAAGGACTCAGCCAAGTGTACTATCTATGGAGCCTCATCTATACCCAAATTGACTGCTTGTGTTGGTTCAATAAGCACTGAAGATCTATCTTGAAAGTAGCTAGGGAGACGATCAAGTACCTCAGCCTTAGGTGCCTCAATGAGGTTTTCACCCTTGGATACGTCATTTCTTTTTACTTTTTTTTAGTTCTGACACCGCCACATAGTGGTTTTCGCCATCAGAACTCCTATTTATTTTATTTTCTTTTCTTTTTATTTTGTGACTAAGGTACTTGATGTCTGGCTCTATCATGTTGGTAGTCGGTTCACTGGTGGAAGAGACTACGGGTTCAATGGAATTTAGGTAACAAGCTATCTCATAATCATTTTGAAATGTTAAGAGCTTAGGTTCTTGATAGCGTTGGGACCAATCAATGAGGTCATGATGAATAAGAGGCAAGTCAATGACTGGTTCAAGCTTATAAATGTGAATGATATTATTGTTGGTGACCAAAGAGTTGTACTATGTCAAGTATCCTTCTAAGCTACCCAAATCAGGATTTTTCCTAACAAGCAAAGAATTGTCCACTAAGACAACACGTGGCTTCAAATCCTCTAATCCTACACATGACACATTGGCTACCTTGGGTTAAAAACTATAAGTGTGGATAAAATCAATATCCATATCAACTGTAGAAGGCTCTGAGAAGGCGTCCCATTCATACTCATATCAACTTGTGTCTGAACTGCGACTAGGATGTTTACACCATGAAGGTTTGGGACCTCTTGATGTGGAAGGTCTAGTGTCATCAAGGGTAACACCTTCTCTTCCCATTAAATGAACAAGATTCTTTCATTGACATTCTCTGAAATGATCTTCTACATCTGATTCATCTTGTTCTAAAGTTGCAACTGACGCATGAGTGACCAGAATATCTGAATCTCCCCAGAGGAGATTAGTGGAAGGGACCCAATCTTCACACATGTCCTATTGATTTGTCAAATTAGGTACATATTTTGGTTCATCTTCACTATCCAACTTATCAAGGATAGGAGTAGTGTGCTTGTTCTGATTCGCGAATCCTAGGCCAACCGTCTTCTTAGACTTGCATCCAAAAAGAGCATGATCAAGAGGTTCAGCCCTACCATCCAATTTGTGATTAAGAGGGCCATGCCCAGGATAGCCCATCTGCTTGAAAAAATTATACCCTCTTCCATAAGCCTTAGGAGAGGGAGGGAAGTTCTCATTGTGCATGTATTTATCTTCTCTATAAATCTAGTCTCTAACAAACGTCTCCTCTTTCTCATCTTGAATAAGCACTGATGTCTCTACAAACGTGCCAAATAAAGTCATAGTTGAAGAGGAAGGTCTCTTTTCTTGTGAAGGCTTGCCATAAGACCTGGGCAAACCTAGCAGTGTTGTGAGGGAGTTGAGTTGATATCCCCCCATGCCAAGATCTACTGACTTGAGCTTGTCTTTACATTCAGCTAAGGTTGCATTGAAGTCTTCTGCTTCTCTATTGAGGGGAACATGAGCTCCTGCTGAAATTGAGTTAACAAATAAAGTGTTATCCCTAGGTATACAAATCTCTATTCCATTATAAGGGAACTTAACACACTGATGGTAGGTAGACGACATTGCTTGCATATCATGAATCCATGGTCTACCGAGCAAGATATTATACGCAAGGGGGCCAGAATCAACTATTTGAAATAAAATATCTTTTTCAACGGGGCCAATCCTAATAGGGAGGACGACCAACCCCTTGGAACTTCTTTCTGCCTCATCATAGGCTTTGATGGTGATCCTTTTCCTGGTAGCTATGACTTTTTCAGAATAACCCAACTCTTTCAAAAGACTAAAGGAACAAATATTAAGCCCAACACCCCCATCTATCAACGCGCACCTAACACGGGTTTTGTGGATCATGACCTCAATATGAAGGGAAAGATTGTGTGGGTGGTTCAAAGCTTTATCATCATCCTTTGAAAAAGTAAGGTAATGAGGGCTAGAAATATGATTAACCGTGTTATGGAATTGATCAACATCTAAGTTTTTGGGGATGTTCGCCATGTACAAAGCATCCTCAAGGACTTGCTTGTGTCTCGGGGACAACTCTAAGAGCTCAAAGATCAAAATCTGAGCTGGGGTTCTTTGCAACTGGTCGACAAGGTTATAACTCGACTTAGGATTGACATCTAGTTTTAAGATGACATTCTTGGATGCCACTTTCTTAGGTTTACTGGGTTGACTTGAATTGGGTCCTCTAATGACAATGATACCTTGAATTCATGTGACATCATTGAGAGTTTGCGATGACGCTCTAGAGTTAGGACCCCTTAGCACCACGACGGGTTCTTCATCAAAGAGAGGAGGAGATTCCATGTCTAGATTATAACCATAGGGATCTTTACCCCTCATCATGTTGACATTTTCTTCTACAACTTCAATCATTTTGATAATATTCTCTACATATGTGTAAGTGTAATTGATCTCAGCCTTTCCATTCTTAGCTTTAGAGGTTTCCTCCTTTTCATACTTGGGCAACGGTTCTTTGAATGCCTTATGATCGGAGTTGGTGTTCAATCCATCTATCTTAAGTTTGTCATTCTCAATGAGATCTTGAATAATATGCTTGAGTTCCAGCAATTTTCAATGTCATGTCCAATACCATTGTGAAACTTGCAAAAGGCCTTCTCATCCCACCAATGTGGCTTAACATCAGGTATATAATGCTTTGCGGGATCTTGAGGATGTGCAAGGTTGTTGGCGATAAGTGTTTTCAAGACATCCTCATATGATTCACCAAGTTTTGAAAATTGATGTCTCTCTTTCTTAGGCCTATCTTGGTATCTTGGATTGTTCTCTTGTTGATTAGATGCATTGAGTTTCATGGATTTAACAACACTAGAAAAGTGGAGCACAGTTTGATATTTGGGTTGGGAGGAGTCCACAACTCCATCATTAACCACTTATTTGTTCCTATTCCAATGTGGGTTCTTTTCTTTATCCTTGTTAGGTTTGTTGTTATTTTGACCATTGTTTTTGTTGTTGCTTCCATGTTTGGTCAAAACTCCTTGTTCTTTTAACACATCCTCAATCCTACATGCGGTTTCAACCATAGTGTCAAAGGAATCAAAAACCATCTTCCTAACTTCATACCACATTTCAGGAACCAGGTTGCTAACAAGGATGTCAATCTTTTCATTTTCAAGAATGGTCCTAGGGTAGCGAGAGCATTGTCATCTCCACCTTTGCAAGAAAATAACAAAGGATTCCTCTTGATTTTTCTTTAAGTTGTACAAGTCCAACATGGTGATAGATCTTGAAAGATTATCTGCAAAGTGTTGAACAAATCTATGGATGAGCTCTTTGAAAGTCTTAATGGGGGGAGTTATGTTGGTGAACCATTCTATCGCTTGACCCTTAAGACTCCTTGGGAATAATCTCATGAGGTACGAGTCATCTTGATGGAACTCAAAACTTGTGGTATAAAATTGGCGCATGTGATCATGTGGATCTCCATTCCCATCATATTTGTCATATTGAGGGATCTCAACCTTTCTAGGGAATTCTTTTATGTTAACACTTTTGTCAAAAGGATTAGGACAAATTGAATCCAGTGAGAATGAATTCTTGGGTGCTAACATCTTTTCCATCATGCTCTTAAGTTGTTTGATCTCCTCTTCTTGAGATGGACCTTGCTTCTTAATCTTCTTGTCCACATCAAAGTTGTAGGGGACTCTAGCACCCTTGTTGATTAAAATCTCTAGGAACTTATCTTTGTTTTTCTCTAAATATCTCTCCACATATTGCTAGAAGAGTGGTTCTTGTTTCATTTTCATGAAGTCTTGAGAGCTGAGGTCAAAAATCGAGCTACTACCCCCATATTGTGGACCATGGTGAGCACGTTGTGAAGGTTGTCTTGAGTTCCTAGGAGGTGTTAGTCTCCTATAATGATCATGTCTTGAAGCCCTTCTTCCTTTAGCGCTAGGAGATCGTGACGGTGTTCTTGAATTTCTTCCACTTTGTGGATTCTTAGGAGGGGTGGATGGAGGAGAGTTGTTTCCACCACCAACACGCATGTCGTTGAATTGATCATTAAGTTGTTGAGCTAAGAGTCTATCATGCTCTTCCTGAAAGGATTTCCTTTCTATCTCCAACAAGGCTTGTCTTTCCAACTCTAGGAGTCTAAATTTCTCTTCCTTTGTAGCTTGTTCGTCTAGGAAGGCTTTCTTTTCATGCTTAATTTTCTTAAGTCTTTCACTCATGTATCTTGAAGATGTTTTGAGCGGTGAACTTGGTCTTGAATTTCTAAACAAGTCATTGGTGTATGTTACATTCACACGAGTGTCATAAGGTTCATCAGCTTGGTTATCATGTTGTGATTGTTCATCTTGATAGGCTTTCCTCTTACCTCTCTCAGCCCTTTGGTGTGCATCCAGATATCTAGTTGAGATGAGGGGCAAGACTGGTCAAGTTTCATGAGAGGAACCACCTAACGGAATGGTATCTCTATGTCTTTCAAATATGTCATCAAGGCATTTATCCATTTCTCCCCTCTCTTGTTGATTCATTGTGTAACTCATATCCATATCTGAGCGAGAAGATGCTAAGGGTGTACTCAACTCACTAAGGTTACTCTTGGAATCAAACTGAATTTCTGAGTTGTTCCTGGGTGATTGATCAAACATGGTTCTTTTCCCTTACATTTTTGGTGAGTTTGAACTAAGGGTAATTGGTTGAAGACTACTTGAGGTCATTTTCTTGATCTACTTGATATCTTTTTGTAACTGGCATGAAAGAAAAGGTACTAGGTGATGGGATGACCCTAAGAAATGTTGGTACCAAACCAGGATAGTAAAGGCATTCACTTGTTCAAAAGAGAGGTGATAAGATAGAATTTTTGCAAGAGGAGTAAATCAACACTGCCACAGAGGTGCCCACTAAACAGGTGAATACCCTAACACATATGGATCAGGAGGATGATTTACCCAAGTTATATTGATTGAATTTGAATTTGTATGGGAGTCAATGGACAAGAGACAACTAAAACTCTCCAAGTGTGTTATCAAAGGATCTAAAGGTTTATCTTCTCAACAAGGACAATTTCTATCTCACCAACTCCAAACAAGGTCACTTGTGAAATCAAAGGTTAATAGTTCAAGAGGTCAACGCAAGAATCCAAAGTGTAAACAAGCTTCTAACAATGGGGTAAGTAATCTAATCTGATCTAGATCAACCAAGGAAGACTGAAAATGTCTGGATAGAAAATTGAGCAAGTTGATAATTTGACACTTAAGAATGCAAGTTTGTTGATTGTTTTGATGTTTTCTTGATGTTTGGTGTATATTTCAATGTTTCACTCACGCAAGATACATCAAGCAGATTGTTTGTTGTAAAAGAAATAGTCACATCACAACCTAGGTAAGCCAAGGAAATATCTATTGAATTCCCACTTGAACTGAAGTTTAGCCATGCTTACTCATAGCGGGCAACTTAGAAGCTCGGAGGCACGGGCTCCTCCTTACATGTGCCCTCACTTATCAGACACACCAAGCTTCGAATCCCAAGGGAATCACTTCCCAAAGGACTATTGTCTCTACTAAGAGCCATGAAAATGTGGGACGTCTTAGTCGGTCTCTGACCTTCCATGCCAATAGATAGAGGGTTTTTGGTCACTAAAACAAAGTTTGTAGTCAAGGCATCCATTCAGGTGGTTGTGATCAAGTCATTTTCCCAATTAAGGGGGCTCTCCCAATCTTTTCAAAGCAAGGTTTTCACCTTAACAATGTAGGGACTTTAACGCACCACTAGGGTACTAGAGGAGATTTTGGTTGCCACAACGAATTCACACCTGTCCACTGTGAGACTAATAGTTTGTTCTTTGTTGCTCCGGTTCTGTTTCTCAAGAAAGTTTGTCTTCTATTGCTTAGTCATGCTTTACCGATGGGTTTTCTGATGCTCGGGTATGCCTTTACCGATGGTTGTTGATTTTCGGTGTTCATTTGCCTGAGATGCTTATTTTGGGAGTTGGATCTTTGGCCGACTTCTTCATTTAATTTATGTTGCTAAATTTATTTGGGATCTCTCATTCGGATATGTGTGGACCTAAATCTGGGTCTCTTTTATGGATTTGAGCGTTGACCTCTTTGGTGGACTCTTGTATATATTTGGTTGTATATTCTTAGTTTATTAATCATTCTTAGAGCAAGAAAGCAAATGTTTAGATATTGAGATCGAAAGTCTATGATCTCTATTGTATGAAGATCTTATTGTAATTCATTTGAATATGTAGCCGAAATCATGAAGGCCTCACAGCCCATCATGTAATGATTTTGATCAAGTTAATATAAAGGACCTCTGTGTTTTCTTCTCTCACTATGTTGTTTGGCTTCTGCATTGTGTCTGCAAGCTGGTTTGGTAGTTGGGTGAGCCTCGAGGCCTATCTACTTGTACCTCCTTACGTCAAAATCTCCTTACTCATGACAATTTAACACAAGATGCTTCCCCAAATGTGAGCATTTATTACTTGTCACTTCACTATGCAAGCTTGCCATATAATGATTAGTTTTCCCTTTTTGAAGCCCCATTATTTTTTTGAAAATTCATATTTACGAGATGCCTTAAATATTCCCTTTTTTTGTCGGCTAGTTCCTTTTCAAATCATCTTCTTTTTCTTTTATGTTTAAATGATGCAGTTCTGACCCATTCAAACCAAATGAACCATATAAAGAGGTTCAAAAAATGCAAGTTCCTCCAGCTTTCTTATTCCACTTTGGAGACCGAAATTGATTAAAAGAAAGAGGACACGGGCTGAGGTGACTATTTGATAAGAACTACAATGGTTGAACCATGAAGTCATTGAACCTATTGAACTCAAGTTCAATCGGTTCAACAACTTATTTCCCACAGAATTGGACACCGAAAACAAAAGGTTTAGATACGTTGGGAAAATAATGAACCCATTGAACCGGATGAACCGGATGAACTTTTGAAAGGTTCAAACTTGAAGTTCAATGCTTTCATTTCACCATTGATTTGACACTTAACATAAGGTTTTTAAAGGAAAAATAATATTTAAAGGGGTCCAATACTTCCATAAAGGGGAATTCGGCTTCAACTTTTACTGAAAAAGGCTACACAAAATTAAAAATAGGGGTGAAAACTGGGGTTGAGGTAACAACTTCATACCCAGTTCCAATCCACAAAGTGCATCTTTGAACTCTGCCATAGTTTTTGTGGCCTCTCTAATATGTTCCTTATGCACTACTAAGGTGGTTTGGTTATTGTCTCTTACTAGACATCCTATACCACTGATCCCAAGATTACCATGTGCGACCTTGTCAAAGCTCACCTTCACTCAACAAGTCTATGAGACACGCCAGTGAACTTATTCATGCAATCTATTCTTCTAAGACCAGTCATTAGTCCATGATAGAGTGAGAATAATGATTCCCTTAAATATTTTTGTCATATTATCATCCCATAAGGTGAATACATTATTATTTGTTGTTTTATTTATATGTGTTGTATTTACTAGTTCTGTGATTAATCCCTCAATTTTGTCAGTTAGTCCTGTTAGAGTAATTTAGCAATTGCTCTTTAGTGCTTAAGTTTCACTTAGGCAGTTTCAGTTAGTTTTAGGAAAGTTTCTATTTCCTAGCAGCTGCCCGTTTAGGGTTTCAACATCCTTTATAAGGATTGTCTTCTTTGTATTTCATAAGGAGTTTGTAAATCATTTATTGTTGAATATAGAAATCATTTCTGTCAACATGGTTTTTCATTCTCTGGCCTATCGGCCGCCATAGCTTCGGATCCTTCTCTCTTCTGTCTGTTTCATTCTGTGTAATAGTCTTTGCATGCAGGTGATCTTGGTTGCATTGCATATCAGCAATCTCAACATGGTATCAGAGCCATCTTGCTGCCGGCTGTTCGAGTTCTTGTGAAGCGTTCGAGGGTTTGGTTCTTTCTCTGGCTTTTCCGGCATTTGTCTCTGGTTCTGGGGGGGTCTCTATTTT
>MU226447.1:1221774-1243570 GCA_018584345.1 Thuja plicata
CTATATAGTAGATGATCCATCTCACCGAAATGCATAGGTACTAGCCACTGCATCCGCCTAGTACATAGGAACAAAAACTGAATACGTAGATCACTCAACCTAACCAAGGAAGCAATAGAACCAACAGAACCCCCCCATAATGCTGAACTGGGAGAGGTGACAGGAACACTGAAATGCAGACCCAAACACAACTGCAGAAGAAGAACCAGGAACACCAGGTGCAACAGAGGTACAAACACAGGATAAAGGGCGGTGTCATCGACACCATTCTGTGTAATAGTCTTTGCATGCAGGTGATCTTGGTTGCATTGCATATCTCAACAAGTCCCTCTCTCGACAATGATTCTCCTTTGAAAATCCTTTTGTTGCACTCCTTCCATAGCTCCCACACAATCATTGATGGTACCGTAAATTATCAAACATGATCCTTTAGGTGCATGTAGGCCACATATAGAACTAGTCTTTTAGGTTCCTAGCCATGGTTATATTAAGATTTAGCTTCTGAAGAAAATGTTTCTAGCAACTATCAGAGTAAGGGCATAAGAGCAAAAGATGACTTGCATCCTCATCCCATTGTTTGCATAGCAGGCATCTGTCTAGTCCTATCATTCCAATTTTGTTTAGTCTATCTTGTGTAAGTATACAACCCTTTATCACACACCAAGCAAAGGCCCTTGTTTGAGGAGAGCAATATTTAGCCCATAGGAGTTCTTTAGGCCATAATTGATCTTCAACACTTATCTCTTGTACTCTATACCCTATCTTGAATTTGTGCTCCCCATCTTTCGAGGCACAACAATGTATTTCATCACTTTGCCCAGTCAACATCATGCCTATAACTTAATAATTTATGTTGGTTTCACCTTTTGTTTATATGGGGCCTAGAAGTCACCCAAGGACTTCCATCTTCATTCTTGTTTACCATTATTGTTCACTATATACATGTATTTGTAGAGTTTTTTTCCCCATTTTTTGAATGTTTATTCCCTGATGTTTTCAATGTCTAGAATGGAACAAAGGGTCAGATGACCTTCCCAGGAGTCCTCCCCAAATTGTGTTTGTTGACCATTTTTGAATCCCCATGTTATGTGTTTTATGATGATATTCGTGCACTCTGTTCCATATTTTTCATCCTTTTGGAGGATCCAATGCATTTAATATTATGATAGGATCATCTGATTCAAGGTACTTTCTTCTCAAAATTTGGACCCATCTTTGTTCCCCATTTCGAAACACACTCTAGACCAACTTGGTTCCCATGGAAATGTTCATGTTGTGTACTTTCCTTACTCCTGCCTCTTTGGTTCCACAGGGCTTACAACAATTATCCTAGGACAATAGGGCTATCTTATCATTATCTTCCAGTTTGTTCTAGAAGAATTTCCTCATTATTTGGGATAACATATCTTCCACTAGTTTTGGGAATTTCATGCATGTCATTGAATAATTTAGAATGACCATTAATATTGATTTTAACGTTAGTATCCATTCAGCCGAGGATAGCCATTTTACCTTCCATGACTCTATTCTCCTTTTGTTGTTGTTGATTATATTTTCCCAATAGAATTTCTTGTTCACTCCCCCAAATAAGGGTATCCCAAAAAACCTCCCTGGAAGATTAGCAATTCTAAGACCCAATATTATTGCAATATCGTTCTACAAGCTAGGTTGAACATAAAGAAAAATACTTTTGATTTTCTCCACTTGATTACCAGACTTGATGCTTTTATTTACCTATCCAATGTTTCTTTGATGGTTCTAGCTTCATCTTTGGCAGCAATCCCCCAAAGGATCATATCATTAGTAAAATGTTGATGTGTTGTTCGCTCCAAGCCTTGGCATATCTCGATCCCTTTCCATCTATCCTCTAATCTACAATAATGGATGGTTCTACCTAGTGCCTCTACCATTATGATGAATAGAAAATGGGAAAGTACATCTCCTTAACAAATCCCTCTGGATGAATAAAAAAAGACTTGGGATATCCCATTGACCAAAACAAAGAATTCTAGGTTTGAGATACAACTATCAATCCACTTAAACCATCCTTCTCCAAAGCCAATTTTTTGTAGGACTTTAATAAAAAACTACATATCCACTATATTGTAAGCTTTCATGATATCCATCTTGATCACCATATTCGAGCTTCTGGACTCCCTGGATGAGTGTATGAATTCATGTGCAGTAATAATACCTTCAACTATTGATCTACCCAATGAGAAGCCACTTTAGTAATTGGAAATGATTTTATTTAGCACACTTTTCAATCTGTTAGCTATAATCTTGGCGATTATTTTGTAAATCCTATTATATAGTGCAATGGGTCTAAAATATGTCATTATCTGCACCTCCTTATTCTTAGGCACACAAGCTATGAATGTGTGATCAAATGTTCCCAACATTGTCATTCTCCTTCTGGACTTTTCCACTACTTTATGCAGGTCACCTCCAATAATATCCCAGAAGACTTGATATAATTTAGCACAGAATCTATCGGGCCCCAAAGCCTTATCTGACCCTAACTGAAAACCTACTTTCTTTGTTTCCTCCAAGCTAATGACTTTAAGGTTTCCCTGATTTCTTCTTCATTGATTAGAGTCAGGATGTGACTCAAAAATTCTTCCCATTCTTGCATGTTATCCATTGCTGCTCTATTGAAGATTTCTCGGAATTATTGTATTGTTGTATGATTGACCCCCTCTGCTATTTGAGTCTTTGTACCATCTTCCTTGTTGATCTTTGTGATGCAATTTCTACCCTTGTTTGACATTGTTTTTTTGTGGAAATACTTTGTATTTCTATCTCCTTCCTTGAACCAAATCTCTCTTGACTTCTACCTCCAAAACAATTCTTCCTTGTTCATTATCTTTGCGAGTTCTGATTTGAGATTTTGTTCCATTTCAACTCTTCTTTCCTCATCCCCTGCTCAATTATTTTCTCATCAAGTTTTCTTAGTTATCCCTCTATGCAGGTTTTTTTCTTAAAGATGTTCTTTAAGTTGTCCTTATTCCATTACTTGAGTTTTCTTTTGGCGTGTAGGAGTTTTTTTGGCTAAATTGATACATTTTTTTACTTATCTCTAGTTCTGACTTCCTTCTACCATACTTTGATTAGGTCATGAAGAGATGTATCCCTTAACCACATGTTCTCAAATTTTAACAAGGATCCTCCCTTTAGGCACTCTGCATTGAAGATTAGCTGCACTGGAAAATGATCTGATATTGTATATGGTAGCATTATTATTTAAAATGTATCATGATTATCATCCCACTTCTTAGATATGAAGAAGCGATCTAACAGTTTTGCTATACTGGTAAAATATTTCCTTTTTTTAGTCCAAGTGAACCCACCATTCTTGGTTATTATCTCTCTTAGGTTGTTGTTGTTGTTGTTGTTGTCTACGAATGCTTGGAAGTCTTGTTGTACTCTTGTTGTATTTTGAATACTACCTTTTCTGAATTATCCAGGTTGGCATTGAGATCACCCCCAATAATGATAGCCATGTCATTTTGTAGATCCAACCAAGTTTTAATCCCCCTTTACAAGATTCTCTTGGCCAAAGTTGAGATCGATCCATGTAATGAGCCCAACTTGGCTCTGCTAAATTTAATGGATTTTTGTAACCACAAATTGAAACTTTGGCCAGATAGTATCTCTTTTATTCATATAATCAATTTCACAGTAAATTTTCAATCCACGAACATAAGTATGTCTAGCATATTTATTGTTCTTTTGCTAAATTTCATTTTACATGCACATCTACCCAATAACTAGACTATTTTCAATAAAATATACTCTCTTGTATTTGATTGAGTATAAATCAATAAGCTCAAGACATTAATTAATGAATGCTCTATGAAATTCTTAAGACTAATGCAAATTTGTAAATACCGTTTTCTCTTTCCACCATGTGTGTGCCAATGCTACTGATAAGGTTGGCTACGTGGCTTATTCCCTAGGTCTGTGCTGGTGGCCACCGATTGCTATGGTCATACAAATGTTGCCAAATCATGCCACAACCACACTCTCGATTAACTCCACCTGCATCTGCTAATTCTCCCACGCTATGCCCAGCCTCACACTCCAAACGTCCAACTTTGTCGCGACATACAGTTTTGCAGCAAGGAAAGATTCAGATTTATAAATAAATCGGTTCTCCAAGAAGTAGTAGCCATTTCTAAATGAGTTGATTTCGATTCCAAGCCAAGAACACTTGTATCAAAATTTGCAATGTCTCTTCTTTTCCAGACGCTAAATACCTTCAATCAAATTGATAATTCGATGATGCAGTTCCAACAGACATGAATCACTTTCCAAATCAATTGGCACCCTCCGCGTGCATAAACAATTTAAGAATTACTTCTTCCTCTAGTAACAGGCAGACAATATGGAAGAAGAAGGATTGGTTATACTTCAACAACCAATAAGAGATTAACTTCAGAAGAATCAGTCTTCCAAAAGCCAATTTGACCCTTATACTTCAGCAAGGGCACAGATCATAAATTCTCCTAAGAGAAAACAAACAAAATATAATATATTCAATCGATGCCATCCCAATGAAATGAGCTCATATTTATAATCCATCCTTGGCCACAGTTTCCCAAAAAGAGTTTCAGTTCACAACTCTTTTAATTAACAACTTCTAAATTATAATAATAAAGTATTATTATAATAATGTGGTTTTATTATTAATTAATATTTTATAAATATTAATTACTAACTATTAATTAATAAATATGAACTCATACGATAAATACCGCATCCACTGCTGGTGCTTCTAGATTGACATAGTCATCCACTACATTGCCAAAAATAGCAAAATAGACTTACTATAAAGAGTAAGTCCCTAGCCAAAGAACTGCACAAACTGAATATCATTTGGAATACTGACCATTGCCGATATTGCCCTGCCAGAAATGGAAACTAACCAAATTGACTTACTAAAAATAGTAAGTCTGCCAACTGGGACCCTCAAAACCAGGCATCAAATCATGAGGGTCGCGATGATGAGCTAATCAAGCCACTGCCAATACCTACTAAAAAGGGGGTCATCACATTCTACCCTCCCCAAGATTGCTTATCCCCAAGCAACCCCTAAGAAACTGTATATCACCATCCACCTGAATCCCAAGGGTGAACCCATGTAGTATCACTACTGCGCACAACTGGCCCCTATAGCGCCAACACCCAAATAACTAACATCAAGGACAACATCATTTGAAGACTAACTGTAGGTGCCAATGGGAGAAACAACTCAATAGAACTCAACCCAAATGAAACACCAACTCTTCCAATACCTGAGTCCCTTCCACCGAAACCAACCTCTGATAAACTGTTCCTGGAGTATCGATACTGCAAGTGGTCCAACTTGCAATTGCCAATTCCATCTGTGAAGGATGGTACTATCCCATCCCACAACGGATGGTATGAAACTGGAGCCCACCCACATCGATGTAAAACTAAATCCTCTGCCTGTGGGTCGACGAAACATGATGAGCACACCTCACGGTAATGCCAATAGAAAGCCCCAATCTCCATCAATGGCTCATCATTACCAAAATGGGAATCAGGAGATGGCTCCAATCTCTGACTTTGTGTAACTGCAGGCTAGGTAGGATCTTGGGCAACCCTCTCAGCAAACCCAACCATAAAATCCCTCTTGGGAAGCATTGTAGCCAAGGTCTCTACAATACTCCCCACTAAGTGTCGTATAGCGCAACAACCTCGAATGAGAGTACCCTCAGATACTCGATACAAACTTCCTTGCAATTCTGTACCCTCAAGAAGATACCCCATGAATGTCTCAGTGTAATAACAATTATACGTGGAAACGTCAACCTGCTTCCCCGCAACCCACAACTGATCCTCTAGTAAATGTGGCACTGCCAAATGCCTACTGCTACCAGCTGTATGAAATGTGGAAATAGATTTGCTTCTAGTAGACGGAAGTAAATCACTATGAGAGCTCGTCTCCATTGATGCTCTCACCTCCTCTATATGTGTTGCGCCCAAATCCTGGATGGATGTGTTTGCCACATCATCATGTCCCTCATCCCCAAATGTAGAAGCCAACTCACCATCAACCACCTCAATGTGCAACTGAACTGGGTTTGTGGCTGGTGTGGACCAAACATGCTCCAACTCTACGATCACCTCCTTGAATCATGACTGTGACTTCTGTAAATCCAACTGGGTACACTACAGTGAGTCCACGGTCACCTCAAGCTCCTAGGTAAGCTCAACCACCTCCTCCTCTTTCCCTAATAATGTCTCATAACAGGTACTACCCCACTCTAGAAGGTAATCCCTATCAGTAACTAATTGTGTGTAATTATGCTTCAAGACCCTGACAACCTCTCGAAGCGCATGAACCTCTGCTAGGGAAAGACTAATATCACTGTGCTCATCTGACATAGGAGCACCCCAACCAAATGGGGCTAACATCTGATGAATCACATCAAAATGCTCAACAACTAAAGAGATGTCTCTGTCACTCATCTTCAACTGACTAGACACATGATGCCTCTGTAAGCCCTACCTCCTATGCAAGCTCTTCATCCCACTGACTGCACTATGACAGTAAACTGACCTAGAGCTACTCACCCCATGTGTGCTACTATCCTCGCACACATCTGCAACTGTTATACAACTCATCGGTACCACAACCAACACCTCTGAAGAAGAAGTGAAAACCCTAGTAGTATCGCCAATAACAGAGAGTCCCTGTGAATCCATATCCTGGGACCCATCCAAGAGCACCTCAAGGTCATCGCCCAATATCTGATAATGAATATCATCCCCCATGCTGTCTATATCATCATCATTCAAAGTGTTCATACTCATTGCATCTACATCCCCTAACAGATGCTCAACTGCTATCTCTTGACTCTGTACATCTTAATCAATGTCAGGATGTGAATCAATAACTCCCAAAAATGAGCTGACATCCGCCGACTTAGTTGTAACACCCTGATCATGAATACCACAACAAGGTAGCTACGTGCTCTCGCCTATCCCACCTGAGAGGGGTCCTGCCTCTCACTCCAGAGCTACACTATGATAGCTGACATATAAGTCTTCGATAGAAATTATCTCCTTGAGAGAATCTAAACCATTAGAGGCAACTACTATGTCAACTATCTCTGCACCCACTGCAACAACTACTTGGAAAGCCTCAACCTATTGAAGCTTAGTACTGCAATCTACCACTGGTACGAACACGTCCACCTATCTATGAGTAGAGTGTCTATCATTGTATACATGAGTAGGTGTCGTACTATATACTGGTGGGTCCACATCTCGGACACCTGTCGAGGAAGACTCAAGCCTCTTACCCTGTGATCTCGATGCTAGCCTATGGAAGGTAGAAACCATGTACCTCGCTGCCCTATCTACTGTCTCTAGATCCGATAGACTTGTCGCCATCCTCTGCTGATGAAGCCTAAGTCTCTCCATTAGTGTATCTATTTTTTCATTATTTCCCGCACTACTGTGGCAGCTCTCGAATCTAAGCCGCCTGTATCTATTCATAGCTAAAATGCAAGAGTGCTAATCACTCTAACTATAATAGAAGATCTGCATAAATATTTTCCTACCCCATAGGATGGCAAGAAGATGACTCTGATACCACTATAATGAGCCCAACATGGCTCTGCTAAATTTAATGGATTTTTGTAACCACAAATCAAAACTTTGGCCAGATAGTATCTCTTTTATTCATATAATCAATTTCACAGTAAATTTTTAATCCACGAACATAAGTATTTCTAGCATATTTATTGTTCTTTTGCTAAATTTAATTTTACATGCACATCTACCCAATAGCTAGACTATTTTCAATAAAATATACTCTCTTGTATTTGATCGAGTATAAATCAATAAGCTCAAAACACTAATTAGTGAATGCTTTTCGAAATTCTGAAGACTAATGCAAATTTGTAAATATCATTTTCTCTTTCCACCATGCGTATGCCAATGCTACTGATAAGGTTGGCTACATGGCTGATTCCCTAGGTCTATGTTGCTGGCCACCGATTGCTATGACCATACAAATGTTGCCAAATCATGCCGCATCCACACTCTCAATTAACTCCACCCGCGTCTGCTAATTCTCCCATGTGATGCCCAGCCTCACACTCTAGACATCCAACTCTGTTGCGGCATACAGTTTTGTAGCAAGGACAGATTCAGATTTATAAATAAATCGAATCTCCAAGAAGTAGCAGCCGTTTCTGAATGAGTTGATTTTTATTCCAAGCCAAGAACACTTGTATCGAAATCTGCAATGTCTCTTATTTTCCAGATGCTAAATACCTTCAATCGAATTGGTAATTTGATGATGCAATTCCAACAGACACAAATCACTTTCCAAATCAATTTGCACCCTCAGTGTGCATGAACAATTTCATAATTACTTCTTCCTCTAGTAACATGCAGACAGTGTGGAAGAAGAAGGATTGGTTATACTTCAACAAACAATAAGAGATTAACTTCAGAAGAACCAGTCTTCCAAAAGCCAATTTGACCCTTATACTTCAGCAAGGGCACATATCAGAACTTCTCCTCAGAGAAAATAAACAAAATATAATATATTCAATCGATGCCTTCCCAATGAAATGAGCTCATATTTATAATCCATTCTTGGCCACAGTTTCCCAAAAAGAGTTTCCGTTCACAACTCTTTTAATTAACAACTTATAAATTACAATAATAAAGTATTATTATAATAATGTGACTTTATTATTAATTAATATTTTATAAATATTAATTAATAACTATTAATTAATAAACACGAACTCATGCAATAAATCTCGCATCCACTGCTGGTCCTGCCAGACTGATATAGCCATCCACTGCACTGCCAAAAATAGCAACTGCTCAAAAATAGAATTCCTATAAATAGTAAGTCCCTAGCCAAAGAACTGCACAAACTAAATATCGTCTGGAATATTGACCATTGCTGATACTGCCCTGCCAGAAATGGAAACTGACCAAACTGAATTACTAAAAATAGCAAGTCTGCCAACTAGGACCCTCAAAACTAGGCATCAGCTCACGAGGGTCACGATGTTGAGATGATCAAGCCACTGCCAATACCTGCTAAAAAGGGGGTCATCACAACCCATACACATTGACCACCAAAAATTCCTTATTTGGGCTCAACATCCTACACTTGAATCCCATCTAGAATTAGCTCCTTCTTACCAATGAATAACTAATTGACAAGTGGTTGCATATTATACCAAATGACACTTGAATCTCCAATGGGTTCCACAAATAAGCCCTCCCATTATTTCCATACTCTCATTCTCTTTTGACCCTCTTCCTTGTCCCATTTGGTTTCCTATAATAGTACAACATCAACCTTGCTTAAGTCTATTTCACACTTGAGAAGATGCCATTTGCTAGGGGCATTAATGCCCCCAATAGTACAGGTAATGAAATTCATTTCTCCTTGAGAAGGGTATATTCCTTCTCGTTTATCAATTTCATTTATCCATTGACATTTGTTGCTAGAGCCAATTTGTCCTTATTTCTTCCAGTATGTTTACTTGAACTTCCTCCATATTATCATCTTGATCAAATTCTGATTCCTTTAGTGCATCCTTTTCCTCCAATCCCTCTCCATTTGTCTCCTTTCCCCATGTGTCATTATCCTTCTCCTTTTCTTCTATCATCCCCTTTCTTGTGTTGTCCATAATTATTAGTTGCTCCACATTCTTCCCAGGGGCATACGTTTCTGTAGAAAAGCTAATTTGTTCCAGCTCTGGGATTGATGACCCTATAATCCCTGTTTGACCTTGTACCTTTGTTGTTGGTTGTATCTCCTCTTGTTTTTCTACATGATTATTGTTCACCTCTTCTGTTTGCTCCATTATGGTAATTACTTCTACCGGTTTATTTGGAAGTTTGTTTTGTACGCTTTGAGTTGATTGTTCCTTTTTGCCTCCTCCCATTATCTGCACATCAGACATATCTATTTGTGGGATAAGTATTTCATTTGTTTTATCTTTGTTTGGGCATTCGAAAGGCGTCTGAGGTTTTTTTCCAACTCTGGTCTCTGATGCATTTATTTTCTCATAGTCCTCCTTTTCTACTCTTTATTTCCATGTGCCCCAATCCGTGTGGATTTCAATTTCTCGAGGGATTACTTTAAGTGGATGAATATTTTGGCATAATCTGGCATAATTCCCTTTCTTTCCATCAATTATGATTCCTTCTGATTTTTTCAAGTTTCCCATTTTCTTTCCTATAGACACTAAAATGTCGCAATCCCAATATTCTATTGGCAAGTTGTATAATCTGATCCATACAGGTTTCTCCTTGAACTCATAGCTCTATGGGTCAAAATTGGGGATCTACTTTTCCATGAAAATTTTGAATCCTTCTATCATTTGCAGACCTTGTTCTAGGATGTCTTTCCTTTCCTTACCTGAAGGAATAACTACCATAAAGAAATCATTTGGAAAAAAAATGTAATTCAAATTGCTCTCCCCATTTTGATCTGCACCAATCATGGATTTTCTTTGTTTCAATATGCCCTTTACCCCATTTTATTAAGAGACTGACATCCTGGTATTTTTCTATTGTCTTCTTAATTCTTTCTTTTTGTAAAAAGATTGTGATGCAAAAATTATTTGGGGACTCACCTGGTTTCACTACTGTCTCCGTGTGCACCTATTTTGGTTGGGGTGTTGGTGATTCTTTTTCCAAGTATTGCTTGTTCGCCCTCCAAGATTTCTAGGGTTTTTGATCCTCCAATTTACAGAAGTGTTCACATTTTGTTGAAACTACCCATACCTATTCCTTCTAAGATTAGGTTTCCTAGCTTTAGTTCCTCACCGTGGGAGTATACTTCCTCCTCCTCCTTTGAAGTGTCATTTTTGTCCAGTGTTTCCATTCTACCAGCCTCCTTCTTTGTGAAATGGCCATGGTTTACTTCTTTATCTATCCGTTGGAGTAGGGAAGTTGTTTTTGTCTACCCATTTCTTATTTTTGAATAGCTATTGCAGTATGTATATGTATGCCAACTTGTCTTCTATTCCTCTGGTGCTCTCATATGCTTTCCAACCATTATTAATTCTTTCCTGAAAATCATCAATTGACACCATGCGGTCTACTTCATCACCCCATTTTCCATTCCCAGTTTGCCATTCTAAATTTCCCGTTTCTCCCCTTTTGCTGGGTTCCAAGCTCTTCTACCGACTCCTTGCACCATTGTTCTCTGCTTCTTTGCTCTACAAACCTTTGCTCCTCACTCCATTGCTCCTCTGCTCGACGCACCATTCAAGACTCCATGACTCTTTGAAAATATAGTGTATGTAAACTTGATCTAAGTAGACTTTTAACTTGATACGAGAACTAAAGTTTTTTGTTTTTTTATATTATCTAATTTGTTTATTAAAGTTAAAACATTTTTTTACACTTTCTATATTCCATTATTATTAAACATCAGTATTGAACTATAATGTATTTATCCAAGTTAATTTGTATTTCTTCACACACATCATTAAATTAACCTCAAAAATTTATTTTACTTCACAAAAATAAATATTGATACCGAGGAAAAAAAAAAACTACTTGTAATAGAATATTAGATGTAGCATTCAATAAATAATTAGAGATAGTAAAATATTATCAAATAATAAAATATTACTTAGTAATAATACATGTCAAACAAAAGATAAATTAACGTTGTTAAAAAAAAGCCGTGCACAATTTTCTATCGAAGAACTCAAATTTTTATGTAAATATAAACCTATTGAATTGCAGGATTTTAATGACGTCCACGAGACCAAACAATCTAAGGGACCACAAAATCACAACCATAAGCAATCTCCAAATTCCTTTCCATGTCTAACCTCCTAATATGAATCTTGATAATCAAACTAGTGGTTTGTTTGATCTTATCCTCCCTAAATAAACTATGCATGTTGTCAGCCTTCGAAATGGTTTCGTACTAAGCCCGGGTGCCATCATATGCCGTGCACTCTATGAAAAATTGCCATTTAGTTTCAATCATCCCCATCTCACAAAACCTACGAATCCTTTCTACCCACTGCTCTTTGGGCCTTTTCCATGTACCCGTCTCGCATCTGAGATGATGAGAACTCGTCCTCAATTGAGCCACTAACAACCTAGCTTTCCCTTTAATAGCTGCCCCTAGGTAAGCCTTATCACCATGTTCCCAGGTTGGATTGAACACTTTGATGTAATGAGCCTTTTTCCAACCTATGTTATTAGTCCACATGTCAGTCCGAAAATTTTCTATGACAATTTTTTTCATTTCCACATTGGTATTAGGGCAATCTTGTAACTTGATGTTCCATTTCCTCAACCACTTTATGTTTTGTTTCATCCATGTTTTCTTCCTACATTCCAAGCCCTCTTTCGTCACAATTTTGGGCCATCGATGGTTATCCATGTTTCTAAGTTTTTTAAATGGCTTATTAGTCGAGTTATCATTGTTGCCTCCAACAGGAACATACCTGCTTCTACTAATAGAATTTCCTAAGGCACCGAAGTCTTGACTTTGAGGCTGCCTCTGATTAAGTGTTTCTGAGTCCTCTCTAACTGTCTCCATCCACATTTTGTTGTGCTGTCACCCCAAACTTTACAACCATAAAGGACAACTAGAGTGACCAACAAACCAAATAGAGTTTTCTTAGTTTTCCAGTCCCAAAGGTCATCATATCTGTATTTATTCTGAAGAAAGTATGACGTTTTCCACCTTGAATCCTCTTTGCCCTACAAGTCTCCGAGCTGAACCTTAATGAAAGTCAATCCAAAGTATTTGTATTCTTTCACAATTTCTAACAAGAAAAAACTAACAATCTAGAAAAGATGTAAAACACACTATATAAGAAAAAAACCAATAATATATTTTCTTGTTTGACTTGCGAACTACTGTACAAGGAGTAAGACGAAGGCGTGAAACATTTTTGTTTGAAAAGTCTGAAGACACCGGGCCCGTGGACCCATGTTTTTTTAATTTCCATTTGGTTGTTGGATGGGACGGGTGACATATTACTTAAAAGGATGATCCTTTACTTAGGGTGAGGGTTGGTCTTGGGCTGGACAATTCACTTGCATTGGAGATCAGTATTGCTCTTCCTTCCTATGGCTTCGACATGGATGTTTTTGGTGGCTTCAATTGTTTTTATGATTGTGGCTGTGGGAGTCCAAGGTTCAGTGCATGAATACAAACACGCCACTTTCAGGGAGAATGGAAATGCATATCTCTTTTACGGAGGAAGTGAGGGTATCAGCGCTTCTTTAGCTGATTCTGATAATCAGAAATCTGGATCCGTCAACAATGGCAAATCTTACATTAAGTAAGTCTCAAACTCTTTTGATTGATCGATTTGTGATTCTAATACTGGAGATTGAGATCTTTTCTTGCTTTATTCTTTCGTGGTTGTCGTCTTTGCTTGCGTACTGGTATAAATTGAAGTAATTTTTGTATACCCACAAAGTGTTACCGTGTCATATATGGATCCAGAGGCCCTAATTTGGATCTGGTGTAATATTCACACGCAACCGTCCTATTGTATATCCCTTATAACTGTCTTACCAGGTGGCACACGACCCTAATTCACTGGATTTACGACGCGAACTAGTGAAACCTGCGATTCATAACTAATATTGCGTTCTTTTCACGATCCCCTAAATGCCCGTCGAAGGAAATTACGTGTGTTGGAAGCATTTTCATTGTGCTTTTGTTGTATCCCTTTTTTAATTTACATTTTTTTGTTTAATTTTGGGTATTCTTAGATATACACAGTCCTTTGGCACTACCGTGTTTGGTTTCGCAGGCTGTAGCACGTGGTTGTTTTTCCAGTTTAGTGTGTGATATTAACGAGGGTAGTAGGGTTTCATGCACATTCCTAAATCTATGATGCGTTTGTTCTTTCTTATATAAGCAGTTATATGGGATATTGACATGGAACATGCATTTCTCACTTTCTTAACAGATTTCACCATTTGTAGATTTGATTTGATGCGATTTTCCCATTGCACAATCTAATAAGCATTTGGCAATAGTGCAACTAATGTTGAGGATAGTACCTTTTGTGTTAAACCATATGTAACGTAGTACATACCACAGACCCATTTTCAAATGGATCTGATGGATGTCAACAGGCACCAGAAAGACTTGATATGTCAATCCCAAACTTGTGGAGAAAGACTTGATGATTTTTGAATCGCCACTAAAACAGACTCATCCCAACTTGGTCCACAAGTTTGGGACTGACATATCAAATTTTTTCTGTTGCCTGTTGGCATAAATCAGATCCATCTCAACACATTTGTTGGCATTATATCAGATCCATCTCAACACAACAAGTCTTTCTGATGCCTTTCGGTTGTCAGCATTTATCAGATCCATGTTGAGATGGATCTGTTTTGGTTGTAATACACCAGCTACCGCAGGTTCAAACCCATCACATTCCCTCTAGTAACCTCATCAGTATTAGTATTTATAATTTTATATTATTCACCATGAAGTTGATATTGATATTTATGCTGTAATGCCTTAGAAAACAAGGAGTTGAAGCTATGTCAGGTACTGCATTCCCAGTCAATGTGCCTCCACTTGCTGCCTTTGGTGTATCAAGTTGTCTCATGCGTGGAGAATTTATAAAACATTAGAAATGCATGGTGGCCCTTACATAACTGTATTAACCTAGGGGCAGGTAGTGGATAATCCCTGTCATCAACTTTTTGTCTAGAAAGCTTAATAAAAGGTAGAGCACATTCTAATTGAAGTTGGTGGAACAATGAAGCAAATGTTTAATGATTGTTATATATTAACTCTTTTAATACTGCCGTACCTCATATGCTGGAACTCCCTGTACGAGTTAATAACTTGTGTTAAATTTTTTAATATTGCCTTAAAGTTTAATGCTCACCTTCACAGTAATTTCAATCTCTTAGGTTTTTTTCTGCACAATATATTTTTGTTTGGGTAATTAGTACAAGATGTTATATGTTAATAATTATAAAAGAAGACTGCTTTCATAGTATGCACAATAAAGAAAATTATTAATATTTTTTTCTCTATGTTGTTGGTTTGAGCTTTGGTTTTGCAGTTTGCTGGACTTTTTCCACCGGGTTCGGTTGTTAATTAATAAGATTTATAAATATTTCTTTATTTATACTTGCTGGGTGAACACTTTTAACTGGAGCTATGAACCAGTGGGATCACATTTGGAGGACCCCATCCTCTTGGTGAGTACATTGTTAGTGCCGAGGCATTAATGCCTCCTAGATTTGTCTCATGCTGGTAGTCACCTCCTTTTGCCTCCCCTCCTTATTGCTCCGTAATCTCCTTATGCCTCCCCTCCTTATTGGTCCATAATCTCCTTATGCCTCCCTTCCTTATATCTCCCTTAGCGTCCTTATTGCTCCAGTCTTCCGTAATGCTGCAGCCTGTGTCTATTGCTTGCGTGGCAGCATCAACACCAATCACAGCGAACATTCTTTTCCGTGAATTGTCCCTTCTCACCTCTGTTTTTGCCAGCCGCATCTACACTGACATGTCTCCATCCACCTTGTGCGGGCACATCACTCCTCTGTCTACAGGCAGCTCCTGTGAGTCAAACCTGGCTTGCCGTGTTCTCACGGCCTTGCAACGGCGGTCATTGCTGTTGCAGTGTGGGGTCGACCCCCAATAAGATATATAAATATTATAATATACATTGCACAAACTATTCAAAATTAAATGCATAACACAGCTGATAGTTTATAAATCAATGTTGATTGTGAAATGTTAAAGATAAATCAAAATAGTTTATATTAATGCATCTGCATTTGACTCATGATCCAAAGATGCATGGTGCATTACACCCTGTTGATAGAGATCACAAACCCTTTAGAGTTGGAGTCAAAATGGCATTTGTCGTGGCAAGCAGCAAACAGATTTTAACCTAAGTTACCGATTCGGGTGCGGATGCGGGTGCGCAATTTTTTTTTTGGGGGTTTTGGATGCGTTTATATATATATATATATATATGCAAAGAAATTCTATGGGAAATAAATGCACTATAGAAAATGGCTTTGTGCTCTACAAATGCATGTACAAAGGAAGGGTGCATTGATAAACATTGTAGTTAAAGGAGAGTTTGCAATCAAATGTATTTATCTTATAAGGTAAATGGAAAAACAATACCCTTGTGGAATACTTGCGTAAGGGAGGTCTCATACACTAAATTGGTGTATTGCTTGGCAATGGCCTAAAACACTACCTTCAACTTAAACTTTTATAAAAGTACATCAATATTGGAAACAGACGTGCTGCATAAAAAATGATGCTTTCCAAAATCTTGTAATAAGGGAGGCTGCATTGATTAACCTTTTATGTAAAGGGTAGGTTGCAATCAGTTGCTTATCTCTCACTTCATGTATACAACAAATTTAGTTTTTGATCTGATTGAAGAATAGCACAGCAAGCCTTTCTCATTCCATTTTCTGAGTTAACTCCTATGTTTGCTTTTTTTTCTCTATTCACAAATATTTCATTTCCCATCACAGTGTTTTTTCATGAAACAAGATAAATAGCATTGTTGATTATTGACCCATATTTTTTTTAAAATGTCAAAATACTGTCTGGGCCGCGGATGCATCCGGATGCTCCTAGATGCCCTGTGGATGCGCACAGGAAGCGCATCCAGGGCAGCCAGATCCGCATCCGGATCAGAGCGCATCCGTCCGCACATTCAGCCCTGGAGGCTGCGAATTGGTAACTAAGATTTCAACAGTGGATTGACAGATGCCATATGCAAAAGCTCATTTCAGGGAGCCTCTAAACAAAATTTCACCATTATTGTAGATAATCATATTGGTCCTCTTGCTTAAAATGGTTGTCAGAAGCAAAACACCTAAATAAATATGCAGATGGTGTAAAATTTATGCTTTTACTAGACTAACATAACCATTGGAGCTGCAAAGTGCAAACAGTTTGCAGACAAAAAGTTCAAAGCACCCTCACAATTAGTTCTTTCATACCTATAGCAGGACATCGTTTGAATACTGGGCAGGTCACTGACCGGATCCAGGTATTACCCGGCCCTGGATCAGACCCCAGTTTGGAGTGGTTTGGTTTTGGCCAGCGTTTCTGCACGCTGTGGTAACATTTATTGGAAAAATGGTTTACACCGAAAGTTTTCCTTTGGAATATCTTCTGTGTCTTCAAGCTGGAATACTCAATTACAACCACAGAAGTCAATTGAAGATAAATATTCACTAAATATGTACTAATTTTCAGATATTTAGATTTAATTATAACTAAATGTCATGCTACTTATGATACTGTTGTTAAATAAAGATAGTCACTGTTAGTTTCTTTTGATGGTATTTGTAAGATATCACAAACTTGACAGTTGGAGTGATTTTGAACTATTTACCCTGGTTTTCTAATAACTTGTAAAGATAGACAATTCATTACATGGAAAGCTCTTTACTCTTATTGTATATTGTCTGGAAATTGCTCCCTGCCTATCAATAAGAGACAAGGGTAAATACAAAAGCTATTGCTATATCCTATAATATAGGAACGCATGCTGATTTTTTAAATCTGTAAGTAGGGATCATTTATTCTGGCCCACACCAGTGGAGGACACAGGGGGGCCTCTTCCTTTTCAACATATTCAACTTAATCACCTTTATTCAACTTAGAAGCCACAATGGAAGTACAAGAGCCTTCACTTGGAATTCCAACCTTAAGATGCCACTTTGGGGATTCAAATGTGGATCTCCATCTTGAGAATCCTCTGGCCTTGCCTTTTGAGCACAACCCCATTGACTGGAATCTATGTTGACGCAGCATATATTCCTTTATGATATTTTTAGGATGTATACTTAACTTAAAGGCATACAAGTGTGATAATTTCTGGATTTGAATAGCTGACATGCCTGTTATTGTGAACAGGGTAGATACCAGTAAATTTTGACAGCACAGATGATAATTGAATGGATGCTAATACTAGACGTATAATTATACAAAAATAGTTGCACGGGACATCATTTGTTCAATTTAGCTTGCTAGTTTGCTCATTTCAACTTTTAAATGCACTGGTAGGTCACTCTGGCCTGCACTTTACCTAAAATGGATGTTTAACATATATCCTTGTAAAGCTCTCCATCTATAGTTCAAAAAGTGTAATTTTCATGTATTAGGTACCCTTGATGATCAACCTGACCCCATCGATTACATCCCCTCTTAGTGCTTGTTATGTCATTAATGAAGGGCTATTGTTCATTACATATTCATTAGTTATAGGGGAAAAAGCACAGTTCCATGGAGTTAAAGGTTGCAATCAGTATGTAATGGCATGTGCCATATAGCAAGTGACCGGGCTGTGTCTCTGGAAGAGGTGGCGGAAGTGGTTGTGTTTGAGGGGATGTTTCCCCCAAGTCCCCAAGTCTTGGAAACATTGACCTAGGGGACACAGGTTTTTTTTGTGGGGGGGGGGGGGTGGGGGGGCATGTCTCCGTGGAACACTGGGAAAAAGCCTGTGTGCATTCATTATGCTTTAATAATTACATAGAGTTTTGGGCTGTAAACTCTTTTTCTTACTATGTCCCTTTATGAAGTTAAACTATTTTTAAAGTTTGCATTTCATTACATATAGCTCATATTTGAAAAATATGCTTATTGTGCAATTCCTTGTGTTTCTCAATAACTTATGGCAGTCTTATGCCTGATATATCCCAAAAGGTAAATTTTTTAATTCAGCTGTCATAAAATATATGGTACATTTTTTCATTTTCTGTCTTTGTTTTAACATCTTTTATGATTCTTCAGCACTTTGCAGCTTGTACTAAATCTCTTCAATATTGTTTCAAATTCCTGTCCTGTTCTAGAGTTAGTAGTAGTATTAGCTGTTAAAAATTGTCTATTTGTAGTCACTGTAAAAGATGTATTTTAAATTTTTTGACCTTTTGTACCCTTGTATATCATTATGGTTTTTTCCATCAATTTAAAGGCCTGAATTTAATTTTGATATATGTTGGTCATGCATCTTCATGCATGTTGATCATAGATGCATATGCTTCATGATTGTTTGAGTAATAACAGGTCCATTGCCTAATATTATCTTAAGAATGGCTAATATATCCGAAGCAGGTGTTGTTTGTTCAGTGAACATTGGAAAATAATATTGAAAGTTTAAATGATTAAAGATGAAGCTGATATTTTCAAAGTACCAAACGGAGAACTTGAGTGGGAAAGTTAAGAGTCAAAAAGAGGATCCATTATTCCTATCCTAGTGATCTTAGTCAAGGCTGACATCTAAGGTTGATCACTGTACCTCAGGGTGCAACATACGTTGCAATATTGAGCATGGCATATCAATTTTTGTCTCATTATTTGTTTCTGTAATAAATGTACACTCATTCTTGGATTTTTTTTTGAGTGTATTCATTTGAATTTAGCTTCTATTGCACAAGGACCAATCTCATAGACTAAAAGTTTAAGATCTTTAACAGGCTATTATTTTGTCTTTTTGATTCTATTACCATTTATGTAAACAGGTTTGAAAACATTACTTTGTGGCGAACAAAGAAAGCTGCTTCCATGCATAATAGTATGGAACACAGCACTGGACTGGTCCAGGCTGTCATCTTTGAGGCATCTGACCGAGATAATATTGGTGGTTCAGCATATGGTGGCCTGAAGGCCATCTGCTGCACTCCCGACCTGGCTAAGATGGAAGGTTGCAAACAAGGTGAGGTTATCAGACGTCCATCTGCTGGAGATCTCAATTGGCCTAAATTGTTAAACATTGAGTTTAGCGGAGATGAAATTTCCACCACATTTTCACCACATTCAGTCGCAATTACAAAGACAGGAATGTATAACCTGTATTTTATATTTTGTGAACCAATGCTGAAGGGTTTAGTGATGGAGGGCAAATCAATTTGGAAAAATCCTTCTGGTTATCTACCAGGCAGGATGGCACCTCTCATGACATTTTATGGTGTCATGTCTCTTGCATACTTAATGCTTGGGATTGTTTGGTTTTCTCAGTACATAAGATTTTGGAAGGATATTCTGCAGCTGCAAAATTGCATTACCCTAGTTATTGCCCTGGGTATGTTTGAAATGACATTGTGGTACTTTGAGTATGCAAATTTTAATGCAACTGGAATCAGGCCCATGGGAATCACCTTCTGGGCAGTTACGTTTGGGGCAGTGAGAAAAACCATAGCACGTCTTCTCATTTTGGTTGTGTCAATGGGTTATGGTGTAGTTAGGCCTACACTTGGTGGGCTTACCTCTAAGGTGGTTCTTCTTGGTGCAACATATTTCGTGGCTTCTGAATTGCTTGATGTGGTGGAGAATGTTGGGACAGTTGACGATCTTGCAGGGAAAGCAAGATTATTTCTTGTCCTTCCGGTTGCTATCTTGGATGCATTTTTGATCCTCTGGGTTTTTACTTCTCTTTCCAAAACGTTAGAGAAGCTACAGGTATTTTTTTTGTTTGTTGGAATATTGATTTTTAGCTAGAATAAGACAAAGTATATTTCTGTGTATATATAAAATCTGGGAGATTCTAGTTACGTCTGTATTATTGTTATGTATTAATTTGCTTTGATTACTTACAGGCGAGGAAGCGAGTAGCTAAATTGGAAATTTATAGGAAATTTACAAATGCATTGGCAGTGGCAGTAATTGTCTCTGTAGCTTGGATTGGATATGAGGTGAATCTTCTCTTACTTTGTTTTTGGGGTATTTCTTGTTTAAGTAGAATAATGGCTATAGAGTTTATAATAAAAAATTAATATGCCTTGACATGCCTGGTATTTCTAGTCATTGTTGAATTTCAAATATATCCTAAATTTTAATCACATTTTCAGAGTTTATTCATTCATCTTTTGTTATTAAGTTTGGTCAAGTTGAAGCTAAACATTTCATTTGCAAGTGGTAGCATAGATCTTCACAGGGTTCTTCAATACATTTTGTCAAAATTGTAAACTAATCATAAATGTTGATACTACTAAATAAATAAAACATAATACTTTATCTTTTAACTATTTTTAGTAAAAGCATCTTTAAAGAAATTGATTTTTGTGGCTCTTTAATGGTCATGGCATCCTTTAAGAAGGTTGATTCTTTATGTTAGTATGTCCTTAAAGAATTTCAATCCTTCAAGTACTTAGGAAGTTCAATTTTCTTTTTTATTTTTATTTTCTCCTTCAGCTCTCGGCTCTCATCTCTCATCCTGATGATGGATCATGGAGTGTGAATTCAAAACGTCAATGCAAAAAGAATCTCGCATAGTGAATCCAGAAGCGGTGCATAAATTAATCATTTATTAAATTTAAGCCACTGTCAAGAAAAACAAGTAGTGCAGATTGAAAGGGTTATCACTTGCTTTATTTTATTAATTGCAAGGAACTGGGAGAACCACCAAATATTTTTCACATTTCATATTCAATGAGAAGTATTTCCCTTGTTTCATATAATGATTGCAAATCATGTACCTAGATTATGAAATACTAAACCCTAAAATAAAATATTCTGTTATATTCCCATTTTGCCCTATTCATTTTTTTGGGATCCTCATTGATCTCTTCCCATTGACAATTTTAGGTATAAAAAAGGGCCATCAGCAAGGGCTTTTTAGTCTTGTTGGTCACTGAAAACTAAGAAATCATCAACATCCCAATTAATTAATGGGAAAACCTCTGCTTTTTGATATCTTATAATCTGACCATTATAACTGCTAATTAGCTGATTGCATCATGCATAAAGTAGAATTTGTATTGTTTGTTCTGAAAAGTGCATTTTTTG
>MU226447.1:1243670-1257858 GCA_018584345.1 Thuja plicata
CAAACCCAGTTCTGGTGCCTTTCCACATTACCAATACCAATCATGCAATATAAGAGTTTTAATCAACAATTGGTTTCTTGTTTGCTCCCTGCTTTCTACCTTCTTTGTACAGGTGTATTCATGATTACGCTATAAATGGTTGGATCTAGTTTGATACCAAACACAACCAAAGAGTGTTCTGTGTGCTACCAAAATATTAATCATGATAACAAACTTAAGTTTGCACTCACCAACACAAGCCAGGCATTCTCCAATAGTAGACCAGCTCTTTCTGCCCTGTACCCCGTTGATGGAAGTCTAATCAATTTTCTTTGCCATGAGCGAGCATTCCTCTAATACCAACAATCCATTCACTTCTCACTTCTCCCAACTCTAAGTGAAATCTGAATGTTTTATTTGCAATATTAAAGTCAAATAATTTCCCATTCTTTTTCAATTATCCAGGTTCCTGTATAGTATTCTGACACCTTGTTTCCTGGAGTGGCCTTTTGGCTTTCTGCTATCTGGGATACCAAAGTTCTTGCTACTGTATTTTATGAACATCATTGATGAGACATTCATTTCACAACCCACTCATATTCTAAAGGTAAGAATTGAGGAACGTAGAATCTTGTGAAATTTAATGTTCATTTGAGGCTAAGTTGCCGATTTGGGTGTGGGTGCGGGTGCGCGGATGCGTGAAATTTTTTTTGGGGGGATGCGGATGCGTTTGGATGCATATATATAATAATTAATATCCAACTATATTACCATTGTGTAAATATTATATTTAATGAATTATCATACATTTGAAATATATTGTAACATTAATAAAATGTATATTATAATATGTATAAAATAATTAAATAACAATATATATAAAATAAAATAATTAAATATACATAAAATAATTAAATATAAATATAAATAACAACATATTAAATAAATATTAAATATTAAATAGTAAACAAGAAAATTGAATACACTACTCTCAGCAATGTAGTGCATCCGGGAGGCATCCTCAGGGCTTCCATGCCCGCTTCCGCCTCTTCCATGCCCGCTTCCGCCTCCCCCGGCATCCGCTCCGGCATCTGGAGCAAACCCGGGCGCATCGGTATCTAAGATTTGAGGCATATATTTTGAATTTTTTTGGTAATGTAAGCTCTTGTGCTTCTTAGTTCAAATATTAGGTTTTTGGTATTATACATGATGAGCAATGTGCGACTGTAAACGCACACAAGCAGCATTGACATTTCAGCAGCTGGCAATATGGAGAGTTAATTTTTATGTGATAAAGAGACTACATGACACATAATATTATATTATAAATACCTATTATAAGGTAGCTTCATAGCGTTATATAAATATGGAATACCTATTATAAAGTTAACTTTGTAGCGTTATATTGAAACTAACAAACATGTGACGATTCAATCTGGTGGAGATAATTGAGAACGTAAGACTTCATATTTTTTTTATAGAGAATCATAGGTATGCATGTGTGGTTTCCTTTTAGACAAAATAAAAATTGACATTCAAATAAAAAAATATATTGATAGCAATGTAAGTGTTTATTGTTATACATATACAAACATATACACGGACAATCATATATGATAACAGTAGCTTATTCTTTTTTGTTAAATTGGTCTGAGTGTGCATGGTGGGCAAGTGTTTAGCTTCTTTTTTAGACAAATATTCATTTTTAAGCTTTTCGAGGCTAACTTCTCTGCTGAACTAAGTTTAGGATTTCCTACTTAAATGAAAATATTTGCTTGTTATTTGAAGACTTGATGAGTACTTGGCAAGCTGATTTTTGACTTAGATTTGGATTTGGATTTGGTTTCGGTTAAAAGAATCAGCCAGTAACTTGGCATTTGAAAAAAATTACTGTATTAAAATTTTGGTTTAAAGCTATTTTCTCACTCTTTTCCATTGTATTCTTTATTTAAAGTGTTGAATATGTTTGACTAAGTTCCATATGTCCTGTTTCAGCTGTATTTTAAGGCAACTGATCCTTTCAGTGAGCATTGGCAAAGTGCTTGGGTGATCAGTGCATTTTGGCACCTACTTTCTTTTGGTCTGCTTTGTGTCCTCTGCATTCTTTGGGCTCCATCTCAAAACTCAATGCGGTAAGATGCATTGAGGCTTGTTTATTTAATTAGCATGTTTTACATTTGTTTTCTTTAGAATCTTAAAGCAGATGAAAATTACAAAGTCAAAACATTCAGCATCAATGAAAAGTAAGCAAGTTTGGTGCTTGTTTGTCTATTAATGAAAGGGCCCAATTTGCTGGATAACAGGTATGCTTACTCAGAAGAAGCTGGAGAAGATTTTGATGAGGAGGAAGCCTTGGCCTTGACAACAGCAGCATTGGTTGTAGATGCTGACATAAAACCAGAGAAGAAAGAAAGAAAGGCAGTCAACACAGATGTTTTCAGCTTGGATGATGACACAGAAGAGGACAAAAGGGAATAAATTGTATCATGATTTAGCAACATCTTATATGGATCTATGTATCTGGGGCAATATTTTGTAGGATTCCTTGATTATATTGGAGTTCTTGCTGTTGGTTTTAGTTACTGACCAATGTGTTTGATTGCCCTCACATTAGGTTTGAAATTGTACCATTTATTTACAGAGAATTTAATTTTTGTCAGCAAAGGATGCACCATGTAATTCAATTCTTGTGAAACTAGTTGGCATCTTTTTGTTTGGAAGAAACTGCATTATTTTATGTTTTTTAGAGGGTCTTCTTCAAATTTTCAGTGGGCAATGGAAAGCGATTTTTTCAGACATGCTAGCAATTAGGTACACTTTCAGGGTCTTTTGTGAAGCAAGGCTGAGAGCGGAGTAGTACTGGTTCCTGGAACACATTGCTGTTGGCATGCATCTGAGAGGAATGTTCAATAACAGTGTGTAAAGTGCAAGGAAGGTATACTACCTGCAACATGGTCAATGACTTAAGTGTAAAATCATATCCATATAGATGAAGTCTAAAGATTTATAGCTTCTGAGACATTGCTTGAAGTGAATATAAATTCCCTGAAACAAAGGAAATTCTGATAAGAACTAGCAGCTTAGTAGACGACTGTCTTTTGAATAAAGTTTATGAAGATCAGATATATCATATGGACATCCAAATCTTAATCTAAGATTAAAACTTTCCTGTTTTCTTTGATCGATTGTTAAGAATGCAACACCATTAGACTTCAAATCTTCTCAAATGTGTAGTGACTGTCCATGAGACTGACAACCTGAAGCAACTCTGTTTATCAAGTTAATTTGTGTTCTGTGTTCTGTACTCTGTTTTCTGTCGAATGACTTTTTCTTGCCATCCTGTAACAAAAGGGTAGAAGCACTCTTAAAAATCTGTGGTGAAAATTTTGCAGTGTTAAATATAATTACTTTGTACGTGAATATTGAGATCCATGGTGTATGTCATGATTCTTTTGTTGAGAAGAAACATGAAAATTTATGGCCTCTGAAGTTCACAATTTGTATTCAATAAAACTTTTGCAGAGAGTCTGTATAACTGTGATAAAAATCTTACAGAACACAAATAATGATCATAAACATGGGATGTTTTTTCCTTCGAGGTTGGGTAGAGTTGAAAATTGTTCAGATCCAAGATAAGGCTCATAGGCCTAACCTTATTTTTGTGTCATATTATTATCCAAAACAAATCCATGAACAAATCAGCAAACCGATGGTTCACCAATTGCGTTTAACATATGGTTTTTTTCCTCACTTTGGGCAGCTAGAGTGCAAGGGGTTGTCCTTTGTGTTGGTGATGTAAGCTATAGGTTCCAAATCCCTAAGGCGTTGATAATCTCCCAAGTCTTAGGGGTGTCAAGTTTGAGATCATCGCAATTCTTCAGGTTGGGCAATTAAGGACCAACATTGAGGTGGTTAAGGTCTCTTACTGCTGACTTCGCAAGATCGAAGGGGGTTCTTTGAGGCGTTGGATCTATGATTGAAAGTGTGACCGATCTATGATTGAAAGTGTGACCAAACATTCACTCACAACAAACTGTACTTGTATATGTTAAGATTCGGCATCTTTTTAAATAAATGAACTGCCATATAAACATTTGAAATTGTGCTTTATTATAACCCTTTGTGATGTTATGCACATTCAGATACGGCAGTACTATCATGCTAAAATAAGTAAAACTGAAAGATGTGTAAGTATATGAACTATGAGTGTGTTAAGGATAGTCGAGAGAGAAAACCAATAACAAATGAGGGCCTTCATTCAATTGAGCAAGTCCGAGAGTTTGATCAAATATATAGTAAATGTTAGATAAGTTTACTTGGTAATCTATGCCCATATTCATACACTTCCATGTTATGAAAAGGTATCTTGCAAAATTTTTGTAAGAATTTTCTTCTGGTTGGTCAATTAATCAGAAGCACATGTACAAATAGGCAACATGCGTAATCAAGGTTGAATTTGACATTAATAATCCAATCTACAATAGTTGCATACATTGTTATATATTTGGATACATTGTTATATATTTGGGACAAACTCAGATTGTTACAATGTTAAAATATCAATATCCAAATTAGTAACCATGAACCCTTAGATTCTATAACACGGATTTTCCTGTGACACGCTCTCTCCATGTAAAGAACATTCTCGTCTTCAGAAAATGGTAATCAAGGTTGATATACTCTCCACAGGCCAGCATACATGGCACATGTAAACTCTAACCACTATCTTTCCAATGCATAGCTAACAAGTGTACATTCATTGAAAAATCAAGATATGGGGAAAGTCTTTCTTGACAAAAGAAATTTCGCAGATCATTAATGAGGAAAGGGTGCTTCCCCTCCTCTTTTAAATTTGCACCAATCTGCATTTACAATTTTATCTGAACCACTTGTAGATGAGCATGAATGGCCTTGGAGAGTGAGTAGGTGGAGAAAATCACGCCAATTCTAGTCACAAAAAGACAATTAAAAACTTGTCCTATGCCAAATTGGGCCACAAAGGTTGGGCTTTAAAGATCACATACCCATGACAAAGGACAAGTTGTTGGCGTTTTGGCAAACTTGCGAACCTTTTCAATGAATTGATACTTTGGATAAATGGCAAACTTGCATATTGGGTTTTTCACTGATTGAGGAATTGATTGGACATTGGACATTATGGGGAAGCCTGGTTACGAATCAAGTGGAAGGCCAAGAATTTGACCATCGCAAGACTTGGGGAAATCTTCCAATGAACAAGGAGTGGATCAGGCGTTTGGGTACTCATAACACAATAACATCCAGCAAAAGAGGAGAAGAAATGTTAAATTTTGATCCATGTCTTTTCCATTGTGTTAGAGCATGTATATTTGCTTTATTAGATACATTTGCATATGTTGCATCAATTAATTGTGCATATGCTCAAGAATATTTCGTTAAAATTCAAGAATTGGTGAATTCCCACATGTCCAATAATCACTTGCATGCAAAGGAGAAAAGATATAAACAATTGGAATGAAGGAATAATTGAGAATTAAATTAATCATAATGTGTTATTACAACGAGATCAATTCTTAATAAATGAGATAAAAAACCCTAAAGCAAACCCTAAAGAATTCATGCATAAATTAAAATAATTATTAAATGCATGCATAAAATAAAATAAAAGAATTATTAAATGTATGCAAGCATAAAATAAAAGAATTATTAAATGCAAACTAAAGCTTCCTAAGTTTAGCTTAAGTGAAAAAAATGACTTAATTATATAATCAATATGATTAAATAAATAAAATTAAATAACCTTTTTATTCGAACACCCCTCTTAAGATAAACTTAGAGAGTAGCTAAAAGACTAAATGCATGAATGCAACTACATGTAGGAAAGAAAACTTGGGTCCCGACAACAAGGCTTGATGAGATACCCAATCATAAACAAATCTTTGTAAAGCGGAGAAAAATAGAAAATCCAGAGGGAATAAAATCCTTTCCAAAAAGAGATTGAAACAAATGTACAAATGCAATGTCTCAAGAGACCCTCTCAAGACCATAAGTACAACCACTCCTACCCATGAGAGAGGATTGAGACTCCAAAGCCCCCTCAAAATGATAAAACCCTTGTGTTGATGATCAGACCAATGTGGCTCCAATGTGGAAGAAATAAAGATAACAAACAAAGAAGAGAAAACCCCTGAATGTGAGGTGAAACTGGAAGGCCTGGATGATGTTCAAAGGAGAACGCATGAGAATCCTGTAATGGAATCTCCAATGAAAGTGTGATAACATATGTGTTGAATCTGTCATTTGAGAGGAGATGAATGTCCTCTAATATGTCCTCAACAATTGCACTAGGTGGCTCGATGCATGAAGCTACAATGTTAGGCAAAACTGAAGAGGAATCTTGCTGAACATATGTAAACTCAACAAGAGGTGGAGGTGTAGAAGTCACAACACTTGTCTTAGGACCAACACATAAGTTCAAGTGACGTAACTTCACCTCAACATGCTCTCGTGAAGAGAAACTCTTTGATATTGGAGATGGTGGACCAAAATGAGAGAAATAGTACAAGCGAGAAGAATAATCAACTATCCCTATTGAAACAATATTGTTTGTCTCATTGCCTTTGATGTGCATTGAATCTTATGTGAACTCAACTGTCATCCCTGTCCCGCTATGAGTAATCTGATAGATAGAGAGAAGGTTAGAGAACAAAGATGTAACACATAATACATCATTGAATGAAACATCATCAATGTAATTAGAATCTTTCCCACATATAGTCTTAACAATGGTGTTCCCCATCAAAATGTGTGGAGTAGGAGAAACCTCAAAAGAAGAGAATAAATCTTGAGAAAATGTCATATGGTGTGAAGCACCTGACTCTAGTAGCCATCTAGAAGAGTGTCATTTCCTCTATCCTATCCATCTTTCTAGAATGATGATGATGAAAAATACATGTGAGAAGTAGGAGGAATATCAATGTTTCTCTTCATAAGAAGAGATATCAAATCTGAAACTTGTTTTGCATATCCATCTATTTTCTTCTCATAGCAATGAGACTCCTCATGATTGGGCTTGTTACAATAAGCACACTTAGGTATTTATGTTTTAAACCCCCCCCCCCCTTAGGAGAATACTTACTAGGCTCTGTGGTCTGTGGCTTTTGTTTTTGCTTCTACTTCCCCTGAGATGGTTGAGCTACCAATGCTTGGTTCTTTGATCCTGGAAGAGCATCCAACTGTGTGAGCTTGGACTACTCCCATGTTAATCGATCACATAATACCTCAAAGGTAGACATGGAAAATCGTGGATCCAAAACATCCATGGTGGAGTAGAATGTACAAGAGAATATCTGAATGAACCTCGAAGCTTAGAGAATATCATGTATATATACTCGGTGTCTGTTGTTTTTACCACAACCCTATAACAATGATCTCAATGATTTGAATTTCACCAAGAAATCCTCAATAGATGTGTTGGTTCTTGAAAAGGCTTTACACTTACAAAGCTACCAATACACTCTTCAATACATTCTATAGAGAGGCCAACTCCAATGCTCAAAGCCTTAAGAGGTCTGGACCAACTAATAGGGACACTGAATTATCCCTCTACACTTTAGGTTCTACAAAACCAAGGGGGGATTCTCTTTAATGCCTTTGAATACACATTGAATAACATTAATACAAACAAAAATCTCATATGAGGCTCAACACAACCAGGAGATACTAGATAATGACTAATTACCCATTGAACATCAACCTTGCCTAGAGCATGAGATGAAATAATTTAACATTATACAACAAAAATAAAGGTATTCATGATTTAATCAATTTTGTTGCAGCAAGAAACAAAACAAGTTTAAATGAAAACACACTTGTAAGACCCACAATAGCTAGGATCAATGCCTTATCCATTGGACATTTGAGTCGTCAAAAATATAACATCTTACAACAAAGTTTCATCCATAGCATATGATCTAAGAAGTATTGCCTCACAATATCCCTTCAACAGTAATCCTAGCCCAACCTACTTATCACAATCCCTGGATAACCCTGTCAAATCTACAATCCTAATCAAGCATTTAATTGACCCCTTGAATCAAAGCATGAAAGAAAGATTACATACATCACAACAATGCACCGAGTGAATAAAAATCATGATTCTGTTCATTCAAAACATGACAACATTACACATCGGAGAGATATGAACTAGTACTATATTTTCAATAGAATCCTTTGATATCTTTTCCATACAATATTCAATAAAACTTTCATAAGAATTAACATAGATTTACTTAAATTGCTCCGTGGAAAGGAATTACAATGCTGCTCATTTTTAGCTGAGAGTTGCTACTGGAACCATAAAACTGGAACCCTTCTATATGGCCCTGAACTCCCCTTTTATAAAAACAAGGGAGCCAACAAGTTTTAGGCCAAGGAAAATGACTTGTTACAGACCTCAAACTACACGATAAAACACTAGGAGAAGACATAAACTTTGTTTCCAACATAACTAATCCTTTGTGCTTCCAACCTGCACCGTTGAAGGAAAATTGATATGCTTGTCAGGAAGGTAACTTTAGAATATTTCCATATAGGGTATGTTTCTCCCTTAACTTATTCTGGTACGCATCAACTGAATCAGTTGGTAATAAGAATGTTATTGTCAAGAGAAACAGACACCGAAGCTGGGCCAATATAGCATAGTATGTGGCTACGATACAAGATAAACGATGATGCAACATTCTCATCAAAGCTCTTCCAAGGGCATCAAAATATTCTGAACATAATTCAGAAAGAGAAACCCAAGGACTTGCCATCTCCTCATTCTCTTCTCCAGCCAACTAACCAGTATATTTGAGTCAAAGGGTATAAAAAAGGTGACACTCATAATTTATGAGTTTGCAAGACAGTTCACCTTTTAATATCCCTTCAACTATCCACCTTCATTTTGATATCCCTTTAACTACGGTGTATTCTTCCCATGCAATCAATCCCAATACTATTTTTGCATTTGTATCTAGAGATACTGCTTATCCTCAACAATATCCATTTTCGTTAACACCTGGAAAAATAAGCCATGGAAAGGCCATACTTATAGTCTCCAAATCCTTATTCACTTCTGTAAAATGTACTTTGACAATCACCTCTTGATGCTTGAAACTGCATGCGTATAGAAGTAAACAATCAAAGACATCAAAATCCATAATATTTCTTATTGAAAACATCATGATCTTCTGAAAATTTCAGTCTACTAAACATTCCTTGATTCTTGTGCATGTCTTATCAAATTGACCTTTTAACAGGGGTTCCCTGACGTGCTTATCCATTTCTGGCACCATGTCTTACCATCCATTTTTGACAACCTATCTTTGAACAAAAAAAGGTCAATCAATGAAATAACATAGCCAAATAATATTGATAGCTTTGGTCAATACTGCCTTGACTGTCATACGACCACCCTGCCACATGACAGAATCTGAAAAGTCTGCGAGTCCACTTGTTTTTCATCTCAGCAGTAGGATTGCGCCTGCTTTCCCTTGCCTTTAATGTTCATTTCCATGTGGCAAGCTATCGCAACTTCGCAAGAAACTTACTTGACCATAGCATAACCTTGTGACCCCGCGATTTGACATTCTCTATTTGTCGTAACATCTCAACACATTATCTTAACTGTTACAAACCGCTGCGATGTTGCGACATCGACATCTTCTGGTTTTACCGTAAGTCGCAAGTCTCTTTCTTAACCGTCAATATCACTTGCGACCCTGCGACAAGCATTTCTCTTAACCACTCACAACTTCACAATCGCTACCACTAACCGTCAATCCACCTTGCAATGTTGTAATCTTCCTTTTGTTTTCCACGTGTCACTCTTGCACACCATCACAACTCCAACTCCTGACCACTCCATTACCTTGTGAAGTCATGAGGAGATGACACATGTCTTCCATATATTCCCATGCCATATCATCATTATTTAATCAACCTTCCAGGTGGCACGCTCTAATTTGCTACTCATTCTACCAAGTCATCACCATATGGACACCCGCCCACAAAATATCCTTGTCTACTACCAGCTGTCCATATCGCGTGCGAACTGCTTGCCAAAAGGGGCATGCCATTTGGGACTTGCTTTCTATGTGTTAATGAATAAAAACATTAAACCCTTCCCCAATGTGACCAGTGTGGGATATATTCCTGTGAGCATTCCTTAAAAAAAATAGCGCAGTGCAGAGAAAATGTGAAAATAGCTTTCATTTCTCAGTTTCATGCATGCAGAGAAAAACCCTTACTTTCTGAACAAAAGAACCACTTTCTTATGTAGTTCTCTTAAATAAAAAATGAGATTACGTGATATCTGAAGCAAAGCATTTACCGACTTGGATGGATTTTTTGTACTAAAACCATATATGGCAACCACAAATTCCTTTAAAATTGGTCCCAACAATGGCTCTTGTTGGGGACGCATGTTCCTTGCGAGCATGGCGAGATTTCAGATCTTTGGAAGAGCATACCAATGCCTTCCTTCTGCAATGGTTCCTTATTCAAAAACTTAAAACTGTACATCAAACAAAAACCTCAATTAGTGACCCTGGGTCACCAAACACGTAAAAGCAATATTTACCCCTATCAAAATTGTGGTTCTCATCAACATGTATGAACAATAATCTAGAAACAATGCTATATGTACACTGTTCACATATACCAGCATTCACGAGATGTAAAATCATTCTATATTTGAAACTGCCCATATCCTCCCAATCATACCCCTCATATCCACCATACTAATAAATATGCATCATTATTTACCTTATCAACATTTGCAATAGGAATGCAATATCCATCAAGTAATGCATCTTGATATAATTTACAACACTCACCATGTATTACTTCATATCCAACTAGCTGGCAAAGAATTGAAATCTCTGATTTAGCTTTATGCATATCTTCAACTTCACAAGCTGGTACAATCATCAAGACATTTGGTTCCTCGACAGATTTTTCATATAAAGGATTAGAAACCAAATGCAAACCTCTCTCATAAACATTGTGGCAAAGGACCGGTTGGTCTACATCCATATCTTCACCAAAAAATGCATTATTATTTTCATTAAACTAACTGTCCTCTTTAATGCCACAACAATCTTCCTCAAAAGAAGACTAATCAGAATCTGAACAAGAACAATGTTCAGCACTATAACCCTCATATCATGAAAACTCGATGTCATGATTTTCATCTTCTTCTTCAGCAAAGTCATGACACAAAGCTGATCTATGTGGGAAAGAATAATCATCAACAAAACTTTGCACACTAGCACCCTTTATAACATCTAGTTTGTCAATTATCTCGTCATATAAGGGGTTAGAAACCAAATGAAAATCCCCCTCATAAACATTATGACAAAAAAATGGCTGGTCCATATCTATATCTTCATCACATAAAGCATTAGAATCTTCACTAAAAACACCATCCATGCTAATGTCATAATCATTCTCATCAAGAAAAGAAGAAACTGAATCAACATCATCAGAATTTTGCATATTATCAACACTTTTATCTCATGAATAATTTTCTTCTTTCTTATCTTCAATGTTAGACTGCAAACAACTTCCTCCTGCAACCATTTCATCATTAATGTGAGGTACCAATACTATTTGCAACAAGCACTCATCATTCACATTTAAATCTAGAACACATACAACAATATGATTAGTATGATCAACGGGAGTATCAATACATTGACAATGAATATTACTACTTAATTCACACTCTTCTTCAACATTAAATATGTTATGGCAGCGGACACCAACAGATAGAAAACCTATCATAATTCCATGTTTCAAATTATTTTCAATGTCCATCGCTGTCATGAAAGCATGATATAAAGTTCTCAACTCTTTATCTCTCAACAAGAAGCTCATATCTTTATCAAAAGTGTCCAAATAAATCACTAAACATACTTTAATTGGGCCTATAAATTCTTGGAATATCATTTAATGTTTTTGCAAATCTGATATTAAATGATGGAACTATTTAATCTTTCTCAATCTCAATCTCCATCAATTTTCTCAACACATCACTTGCATTTATTCTTTCAGAAAACTGCTCCATGAAAGCTACACTTAATTCTTCCCAAGAGGAAATAAAACCTACTAGTAAGATGAAAAATCGTTCATGGCATCTTCTTTCAATGTCTGAACAAACAGCTTCAGTAAAAAATCTTGATAAATCTCATAATCACCCATCATATCGGCGAATCCTTGCTCATACTTTCGTATTGAATCTGATCATTTCCCACTAAACCTTGGTAAATATCTCCCAATCTCAGTAGGAATTTCATTTGGGAAACCCTGTATGCCATCAAAACATAGTGGCACATATCTTTCCATAGAAAACTTTATGCAAGGATTCAGTATGGGCTGCATTATTTGTGAAATCAGATCTGATATTTCTTAACTATATCTAGACAAATCACACATCCATTTTAACTTCTGACACAAAATTTTCAACTGAATATCTTTTTTCTATCACAAAATAATCTCAAACATACTTCACCAACCATAATACATAAGTTGGAGAATATAAATCAGAAGTATGCAAAATTCAGTCTTATATTGCATTTCTACCCTAAAACATTTTATGACAAGAGAGCCGTGTCTGCTTCTATATCACCTTTAGTCATCTGCCTTTTGGATCCCCATGGAGCTCACCCATCAACCAGATGCTGCCTCAATAAGATTCATAAAATCCTTCTTACTGATCTTGTGGAATCATTAGAACACAAATATTCTGCAAGCACCGGTGCAGAGATTAGAGTCGTCACCCAATATAATTTGGGAAAATATTATGTAATAATTTGCAAGGATCTCCTTACAATGTTCAACAGTTCAAAAATACATTTCAATGCTTCACAAGGTATAACTTCAGGTGAAAAACAATACTATTATAGTCCCGGGAAGGAACTCACTCTTTAATCATAAAAGATACTCTTCAACTCTATGCAATCTAAATGGACTAACTAACTGGCCTGAAATCAACAAGGCAAGGAGAAAGATCAACTAACAACCTTAGCAATTATGCACTCCTTATACAACTCCCCAGTAGAGTCATCATTTTGTTGGTTCCTGAAAAGGCTTTACACTTACAAAGCTACCAGTACACTCTTCAATACATTCTATAGAGAGGCCAACTCTAATGCTCCGAGTCTTAAGAGGACTGGATGAACTAATAGGGACACCAAATTATCCCTCTATAGTTTAGGTTATCCAAAAACAAGGGGGCGATTCCCTTTAATTCCTTTGAATACACACTGAATGACATCAATACAAGCATAAATCTCATATGAGGCTCAACACAACCATGATATACTAGATAATGGCTAATTACCCATTGAACATCAACCTTTGACTGGAGCATGAGATGAAATAGGTTAACATCGTACAACAAAAATAAAGGTATTCATGATTTAATCAATTTTTTTGCAGAAAGAAACAACACGAGTTTAAATGAAAACACACTTGTAAGACCCACAATAGCTAGGATTAGTGCCTTATCCATTGGGCATTTGAGTCGTCAGAAATTTAACATCTTACAACATAGTTTCATCTATAGCATATCATCTAAGAAGTATTGCCTTAGAATATCCCTTCCATAGTAATCCCAGCCCAACCTACTTATCGCAATCCCTGGATAACCTTGTCAGATCTGCAATCCTAATCAAGCATTTAATTGACCCCTTGAATCAAAGCATGAAAGAAAGATTACATACATCACAACAATGTAATGAGTGAATAAAACTCATGATTTTGTTCATTCAAAACATGACAACATTACACATCAGAGATATTTGAACTAGTACTATATTTTCAATAGAACCCTCTGCTATCTCTGCCATACAATATTCAATAAAGCTTTCAAACTCAAAAACTTTCATAAGAATTAACACATGTTTACTTAAATTGCTCCGTGGAACTATCTTCAGCTAAGACTTGCTACTGGAACCATAAAACTAGAACCCTTCTACATGGCCATAAAATCCCCTTTTATAAGAAAAAGGGAGCAACAAGATTTAGGCCAGGGAAAATGACTTGTTACAGACCTCAAACTGTTAATGTTTGTAGCTTCAGTCGTATGATCATTAGAATATATATAATACATGTTGATTAATAATAATATATTATATATGTTATATTATTATTAATCATATGAAATTTAATATTCAATATTAAA
>MU226447.1:1260123-1272220 GCA_018584345.1 Thuja plicata
ATTAATAATAATATATTATATATGTTATATTATTATTAATCATATGAAATTTAATATTCAATATTAAATTATTAAATTATTCTTAATTAATAATTGATTGATGAAACATTATAAGATTGATTAAATTGTGATTAATAGGAAGAGGCATGTCCTTTCTTATAAATAATAATGAATAGAAATGTCCCATGAAGGGACATGTCTCTCCTAGCCTCATTCCTAATATAAATGAAAGAGATATTGTTGCATTTGGAAAACACATACAAAATAGAGTGCTATTACATTTGCATCTATCCTAAAACTTAACACAAACTACACGATAAAACACCAAGAGAAGACAGAAACTCTGTTTCCAATGTAACTAATCCTTTGTGATTCCAACCTGCACCGTTGAAGGAAAACTGATATGCTCGTCAAAAAGGTAACTTAAAAATATTTCCATATAGGGTATGTTTCTACCTTATTTGATTTTGGTACGCATCAACTAGATCAGTTGGTAACAAGAATGTTACTGTTAGGAGAAATAAACACCGGAGCTAGGCCTATACAACACAGTACGTGGTTGCGATACAAGAGAAGAGAGGATGCAAGATTCTCATCAAAGCTCTTCCAAGGGCATCAAAATATTTTGAACATAATTCAAAAAGAGAAACCCAAGGACTTGAAATCTCCTCATTCTCTTCTCCAGCCAACTAACCAGTATATTTGAGTCAAAGGGTAAAAAAAAGGTGACACTCATGATTTGTGAGTTTGCAAGATAGTTCACCTTTTAATATCCCTTCAACTACCCACCTTCATTTTAATACCCCTTTAACTATAGTTTATTCTTCCCCATTCAATCAATCCCAATACTCTTTCTTCATTTGTATCTAGAGATACTCCTTATCCTCAACATATCCATTTGCGCTAACATCTAGGCAAATAAGCCATGGAAATGTCATACTTATAATCTCCAAATCCTTATTCACTTCTGTAAAATATACTTTGAAAATCACCTTTTGATGCCTGAAATTCCATGCATATGGAAGTAAAGAATCAGAGACATCAAAATCCATAATAATTCTTACTGAAAAACAACATGATCTTCTAAAAATTTTAGTCTGCCAAATATTCCTTGTTTCTTGTGCATGTCTTATCAAATTGACCTTTTAACAGTGGTTCCCTGATGTGCTTATCCATTTTTGGCACCATGTCTTGTCATCCATTTCTAGCAACATGTCTTTGAATAGAAAAAGGTCAATCAATAAAATAACAGAGCTAAATAATATTGATAGCTTTGGTCAATACTGCCTTGACTGTGATACGACCACCTTTGCCACACGATAGAATCTGAAAAAGTCCATGAGTCCACTTGTTTTTCATCTCATCACTAGGATTGCACCTGATTTCCCTTGTCTTTAACTATCATTTCCACATGGCAAACTATCACAACTTCGCAAGCAACTTACTTGACTACAACATAACCTTGAGACCCCGCGATTTGACATTCTTTGTTTGTCGCAACACCGCAACATATTAACTTAATTGTTACAAACCGCTGCGATGTTGTGACACCAACATCTTCTTGTTTTACTGTATGGTCGCAAGTCTCTTTCTTAACCGTTAATAACACTTGCGACCCTGCAACAAACATTTCTCTTAACCACTCGCAACTTCACAACTGCCACCACTAACTGTCAATCCACCTTGCGACGCTGCAATCTTCCTTTTGTTCGCCACACATCTCTCTTGTGCACCATCACAACTCCACCTCATGACTGCTCCATTACCTTCCGAAGTCATGAGGAGGTGACACCTGTCTTCCAAATATCCCCATGCCATATCATCATTATTTAATCACTCTTCTAGGTGGCACGCTCCAATTTGCTAACCATTCTGCCAAGTCATTGCCATATGGACATAGGCCCACAAAATATCATTGTCTACCACCAACTATTCATATCGCGTGGGAACCGCTTGCCAAAAGAGGCATGTCTTTTGGCACTTCCTTTCTATGTGTTAATATATAAAAATATTAAATGCTTCCCCAGTGTGACCAATGTGGGATATATTCTTGTGAGCATTCCTTTAAAAAAAACAACGCAGTGTAAAGAAAATGTGAAAATAGCTCTCATTTCTCAGTTTCACGCATGCAGAGAAAAACCCTTACTTTCTAAACAAAAGAACCACTTCCTTTTGTAGTTATCTTAAATAAAAAATGAGACCACATGATATATGAAGCAAATCATTTCCTAACTTGGTTGGATGTTTTGTACTAAAACCATATGTGGCAACCTCAAATTCCTTTAAAATTTGCAGGTCCCGACAAGACGGAAAATAATTAGGTACTAAAGAGGTCAACTCTGCCTCAATATGAAGTTCACTAAATTGATTAATGGTCCAAAAAGATCATGAAATTTGGTCTACATGTATCAAGGTGTAGTGCAACCCTTGAGGTGTGTTGGTTAACAAAATTGTCTTCCTTAAAAGAATCCTTAAAACTAACTCACAATGCCCAAATTGAAAGACAAGAAAACCAACAATTGAGTCACTTGCAATAGTATTTGCAAGTGCTCTCTACTTATTTTACAAGGTGCAACTACCTTCGAATGATATAAATTGAATAAAAACACAGGGTATGCTTTTCACCAGAAAGCATAAAAGACAAACTAATATCCACCCATAACCATATAAGTAGATGCGGAAAAATGATTTAAAATGAAATGAATGATGATAAATAAAAGAAAGTTTAATTATCCACACCCATGAAAATACCAAGAAAAGAGCTAACAACATATTTCTTTCCGATATACAAATAATTTTTGAATTCAAAGTTTCAGAATTAAATGCATATACACAGTTTAATGTGACATAAAAGATAATGAAAGGTAATTATAAGAGAATCAAAGCTCATTGTAATCAAAATAAAATGTTAATAAATGCAAATATTAACCAAGCCTTCTTTATTTCTTCAATTGTAAAATGTAAGTTCACAGACTCAACATTTATGTAAATTAAAACTTTTGCAGCCCAGAAAAATCTGTTGCCCTCTCCTTTACAATAGAAAAAATTATTCTTTCCTTTCTTTCCATTACATATATAGCCTCTTTTTTTCGTTGAGACTTTCAGTTTTGTTTTGTAAGTGATTCTTGGTAAAGGGAATGAAATAATCCTTTCACATTCCCATGAAATTGTTGCTCTTAAACTGATTTAAAACATCTTTAAAATGTTTTAACTTTTTGTACATAAATGAGTGAGAAAATTTTTAATTTCTCTTGCAGTCACTTTTAACTAAATTCACTATGGGTTAATTGGACATCCTAGGGTAGTGAAAATTTGCGAGCAGTTATGATAATTAGAATAAAACATGGGTTTTTAATCATTTTTTAATAGCTCACAAAATTGAGTCACTTCCTTTATAAACTGACCCTGCTTACCATATCACTCCATAGAGAAAGTATTAAAATAACATAATATATGAGCTTGTATGGTCATAAGATTAAATCTGGGAATATTTAAGACTAAAATACCAAGTGGGTTGTCTGTAGATTTAAGTAATCTACAACTTCTTTTTGGATGCATTTTTGCACTGACATATATGTATTAGAATTTGACTGTCGCAGAATGAACCTCGAACCGTTGAACCGTCGAACTCTGTCCAGAATATGCTTCCTTTCAATCATTCTCCTTCATTAATCACTTTGCCTTTATATTATCACGCGCGATGAACCACACATTTTGAACCGAACGAGAGGTACAAAGGTTCAAGTTCAATATCTACCAACTTGCTTCACACTTTCCAAACATACATTCAACAGAGGCTCAAGGCTCAAAATAAAAGTCAGGCTATATTATTATGCACAAAGAAACTTGAACCATTGAACTTTTGAACTCCGATCATGAGGTTTAATCAGAAGGTTCAAAATTACGTACTTCGGCAATAAAGACTAAATTAAAAGACTTTCCAACCATAGAACAATGACTCAGGGAAACGAAATGTCAATAAAAAAATTTAAAAAAATATGCTCTATTTTTGCTTGGGAGGGAAGTTATGAAAAATAAATTGAAAGCAAAAATAGGGGGCAACAAAGTGAAATAAAAGACTATATGAAATATCTAGGGGAATCATCCCCATGACCTCATCCATTCAGTTCTGGGGTTGCATGACCTCGAACGAGCGAGTCAATTGAGACTGAACCTCATCCAAATAGGACCATAACCCCCTTGGCACGAGAAGATGAGTTATGTGCCTTCTAGCTGTGATAATTGTGCGGAGTTAGCCTCTAAATAAAGGAAGGGTCTTCCATGTGAACTAGAGGAAAAATATCCCCCCACAATACAAGATCCCAAACCCTAGGACAAATTTGAAAGCTGAAAAGTGCAAAAAAAAAAAAATACTAATGACTAATCTTTGTGTACCTAATGAAAAATATGATGAAATTGATTGAAGATCTGGAAAGAGCGTTGAAACACCTTTCCAACGCCTATTTGTTTGTGAAAAACAAAGTCCGTATGCAAAAGTTACGTCCCCAGAAGTGCAAAAACAAGGTCTTGACTGGAAATAAATGCAGCAAAATAAGAAAATCAGGAAAAATAACTTACACCACTAGATTGGGCTTGAAATCAGGTTTTCAACGATATCTCATTTGCCCAATTTTGATACTATATGACAAAGTTATGGACAAAAACCAACAATTGCTCTTTATGACAAAAAGGTCAAACTATGAAAGGTTGATGACTGTCAAATTTTAGCTCACAACCTGCTGACATCAAAGCCTGCACATGCAGGCGCACCTTCCTGAAAAATAATAAAGTTCTTTTTTTTAAACTTTATTAAGAAGGCCAAACTTTTACAAAAAAATATGCATGATTTTTTTTTTGAAGAAACCTGCACATAATTTTTTTTAATGACAACGTTGACTGGACATTGATGTTAGCACTGGTACAAATCTATTTTGTAAAGTGTACAACCCTAAAAATGTGCTCAAGTTTTCACGTTCTCCAAAATTGACAATTTTTATATGATTTTAAGAGTTTTTGGCCCTTTTGAGCGCAATGGTGACCTATGTTTAGTGTTAAAGTGCCTAGATTTTTTAGCTATCCCCAGATCCGTGCTATTCATAAATCTTTTGGATTTGAGTGTGAGATCCAAATTGCCCCAAGATGAACAAAAAAACTCACTGTAATAAAAATCTCAAAATTGACAAATAGGAATCGTCAAGTTTGGAGCTCTGATACCAAATCCCACAAGCCTAATAATCACCTACATGTAAATAACCTATCACATACAAGAGAAAATACTCAAAGGAGAAAGTGCATAAATAATTGGAATGAAAGAATAATTTAGAATTGAATTTTTTCCAATAAGATCAGTCCTTAATAAAGGAGATCAAAAACTGTAAAGCAAACCCTAAAGAACACATGCATAAAATAAAAGAATTAATAAATGCATGCATGCATAAACTAAAATAATTATTAAATGAAAACTAAAGCTTCCTAAATTTAGCTCAAGTAAAAAAAAAAAAGGTGAATTAATCAATATGAATAAATTAATTGTTAAATAACCTTTTTACTCTAACATATTCTTATGTACATTGTTATGCATAATTGAGCATATGTATGCACATTTATGTTCCATGTGAGCTTAATTTAAGTTAGTTTGGTTGATTTTTTTGAGTACTTGAGGAGATATTAGACACTCAAAGAAGATATAGAAATTCAGAGGACAGGTGTCTCATTTGCAAACCTGTGTTTAGTGATTTGTACAATAGAGTAGGGATTGTTTCTACAACACTTGAGGAGGCATTAGAAAACATATGCTCAATTATGCATAAACAATATACATGAGAATATTCTTGAGCATATGCACAATTAATTAATGCAACATATACAAATTTGCCTAATGAAACAAATATACATGGTCTAACACACAATGAACAAGAAGTAGATCAAAATCTCAACATTCATTCTCCCATTTTGCTTGCTTTGCTTGTGTTATGAGTGCCCCAACACCTAATCCACTCCTTTTTCATTGTAAAATTTTCCCAAGTCTTGCAATGGTCATATTTTTGGCTTTCCACTTGATTCGTAACCAAACTTCCCCCTAATGACCATTGTCTAATCAATTCTATACATTGTGCATATCATGCACTCCTAGTTTTCATATCTAGCTCTAGTTTGCTAATTTTAATTTGAGTTACCTTTTGCATATTTTTAGAATTGTTGCTTTCTATAAAAGCAATTGATCTTTCCATTGTAATTCATTTTGAAATCATAATCTTGCATATTGTATTCTTTTTGCACTTGAGAAATATAACAATTCTATCTTGCTACCCTTTCTTGTGGAAGGTATTTTCGTTTGTTGTTTGATCCTTAAGTGCTTGTGTTGCAAACTTCAACATGGTATCAAGGTGTGGATTTAGCGAACCCCTTCTTAAGATTTGAAGGTTTCTTTTCTTAAGGGCATTGTAGGGTCTCCAAGTTTGCTTTTTTTTTTTGGATTTGGATTTGGGCAATTTTTATTAGCTTTGGAGAAAAATGGGCGCTATTTTTTTTAGAATTTTATTTTATTTTTGAAAACTTTATATTTTTAGAAATTTTCTATTTTTGGAAACTTCCCATTTTGGAAATTTTATATTTTTAGAAATTTTGTATATTTGGAAATCATTCAAAGTCCTACAACCCTTAAAAAGTTGTCTTTATTTTTTGGCTGTAACTTGAGCATACAATATCAAAATTGCACAAAAGAGATATCAATGAAAATTTGATTTTGGCGTCGATATTTTCACAGTGGTGGTTTTATTAGATTCTTCACCAATTTCCATACCATGCTTCCGAACTCAACCCTCTTTTTAAGTCTCCTAGGGCCAAAACTTGAGCAAACAATCCTTTTTTTTACTTTCGCACATAGTTGGAAAGCTCTCGACGTCCTCTAAAAATATTTTAGGTTCTTTTTAAAAATAATCCATATGGTACACTTTGATCTCAAAATTGTTCATTTTGAGATTTCTTGCCTATCTAATTGCAGAAGGGTTTGTGTTTTCTTGTTGTGGGAGAGATCTCTTGCAGTTAATCAGTATGGGGGATTCCAATCCATATCCTTCAGCTTCTTAGTCTAGTCAGTCTCCCTACAAGATGCATAAGAAGCCAGGTGAGCCTTGTCTTTTTTGTGGAAAGGTGGGACATGTAGTCAAAATTTGTTGGATGAGACTGAAGGCTTTAGAGAAAGCCATGCACCATCATCAAATTTTAGCCCCTAAGTATTATTATTTATAGATAGGATAAGGCCATACTTTTTTCACATAGGCCTTGCCTTCATCTTCTCCTTAGTGACACAATTTTAGTGGACCTGTCACGCCTCTCATTTTGTTAGCATTATGGGTGTTTTTCTATTGTTCGTGCTAATGCTTCGTTGTTTCAACAATTGATCAATTCTTTAGACTATTGACACTTATATTTTTATAGCAATTTTTTTTGGCATGATTGAGTAGTGTCATTAGGTTCACTCATATAGATTAATATTGATCATCATCTTGGTTTTAGAGGATGTTCTTCATTCAACACTATAATAGTTATCATTTGAAATGTGTCCACACTTTTCTTGAGTCTCAGAGGATGTTCTTCTGCACTTCATATAGTTGCATCTCTCACTTTTGGAGAGGAGTTTTTTTTCCCACACGATCTTTCTCATTTTTTCTGCTTTCAAAGGCCTTCATTGTACATGGGTACCTAATCAATCCTAGTTTCCAAGTCTCATTCATGCATTTCATGCTTAGAGATTTCATTCATGCTTTCATGCTTAGATATTTTTTGTCTCTTTAAATTTTACTTAATGGAGGTGTTAGAACATATATATTTGTTGCATTAGGCACATTTATATATGTTGCATTAATCAATTATGTACATGCTCAAAAATATTCTCTTTCATAATTGACTACTTGTTTGCACATTCATACTCTAGCTTAAGGTCACTTAGTTGAGCCTAAATTTAGGTTAGTTCAATCTAGTTGGACCCACATTGTGCATATCATGTACTCCTAATTTGCATATCTAACTCTAGTTTTTTATTTATAGTTTGAATTAACTTTTGCATGTTTTTAGAACTACTCCTTTCTATAAAATCAATTGACCTCTTCATTGTAATCTGCAATCATGATCTTGAATATTGTTTTCTTTTTGCACTTGTGAATATAGCAATCTCGTCTTGCTACCCTTGCTTCTAGAAGGTGATTTCATTTTCTGTTCTATCCTTAAGTGCCTGTGTTGCAAACTTCAACATTGCAAAATTTCTCCAAGTCTTTTAGATTCAAATTGGTAACTTTCCCTTTAACTTAGTACTTGACCAAGGTTCCTTCCATCCGATGATGTCTTAATTCTTCAATAATTGTACAACCCATTTCACAAATTTGTCGAAGTGTTAAATCATAAAAAAAAGGTTCACGTGTTTGATGGTTTGCTAAAATGCTAATGAATTCTTGTCCCTTTTCATGGGTTTACAATGTTTAATGTGTTGGTTATTTTTTATGTTGCAATAGAAATAACAACAACCTCTTCCCTTTATGAATGTTTTTTAGAGGAGCCACCTCCAAATGTATACTTATGCAAGAAAAGAACCAACTAACAAGCACTCTCCTAATACTTCTACACTTTAGGCCCTGCTACACCAAGGGGGGGATACCCTGCAATACCTTCTGATATGTCTTTAAAGGTACTATCAAGCAGTGATCTCATAATAACTCAACATGACCGGGAGATACTAGGCAATTGGCTAACTACCCATTGAACATCAACCATGAGATGGAGTATGAAATAGAAAATATTACAAACTTATACAGATGAATACTCAATGGATTTTAAAATGTTTGCATTTAGGAAAACAAAGCCAATGTGCAACTAGATATGAAATAAAACAAAACTTATAAGCTTCAGATCAGTGCTTTATACATTTGGGCAATACTCTGAGTCAGATACAATATACTAAAATTAATGTTTGCCAACAACTTCAAATTATAATACTACCACCCCAAAACCCATACTACTGATAGAATCCTTGCAGTGTGTTAGATGGATCTATGCATAAATCAGAGCCTAATTTAATCTAATCCTAGATCAGAACTCTCAAGTAAGTACATAAACACAGAAAAAAAAAAAAACTATGCTATTGAATCAGAAAATTCATAACTCATATGACACATAACATAGGAGAGATTGGAATTTGGATCCTTGTATTATATTCAGAAAAACTTATTTCAGTATACAAAAATACTTAGATATAACTTGCAAACGATCTCTCAACTACTTATTTCTCACTTCTTACAATATCTAGTACAAATTATACTATCTTTCCCCTCCTGACTGAAAACTTTACAAAATGGTTTACATTACAAATTTTCCATCCCTTTCCAATGATCTTGGGAATCCTTTTATAGATTAGGATTGCAACAAGCTTCGGATCAATTGGAATAAGGACAAAATTTATGACTCACTAAAAGGACAAAATGGCTAATGGAGTGATAACCACTCTTGTTACAATAGATATTTGGCACATTTTGTCTCTTGACCGCTTTGTAGCAGTTGCTTTGTAGTTGTTTGGTGTAAGCCATATGAAGTCTATTTTCCTTGATGTTGTTGATGTAGGATCCTTACTCTCAACTGTATCAATAATCTTGTTGGGATTCTTCGTCCATCTGCATTTTTTCATCTTCACCTGGATCAACAATTGTGTACCTGTCCTTCCAAGAAGTGCACACCTCATCACTTGGCTAGTTAAAACCAAGGATTTCATCTTTCTTGCTGATGATCTCACCCCAGCTGGCACTTTCCTTTTTAACTTCTCCCTTCTAGAACTCAAAAAATTCTCTAGCTTTGTTAATGATATTTATAGTTTGAACAAATAAAATTGTGCCCTCCAAGGTAATGATGCTATGTGTCCGGGAATTTATTGTTTCTTTTATTTGTCTTAACCATAGTGCCTCATTCTTTATATCACCATCCTTTTTAAACATTTTAGGGTACATTTCATACCTATCCTTTGAAAATTCTCTCCTCAAGGTTTCTACTTTTCTGATGAGGATATTCCTCTTGATATCCAAGTCTGCCATTAACTTCAAACATTTGTGAGTTCTAGTTAAAACAATACCAATATTATTATCTTCTTTGGACATGGAATAAAATTATTTCACCTCAACCCCTTTTCCTTTCCATGTGTCCATGAACAGACCCCACTGATCTTTGTTTACATCATATTCATTGATAATGTTAAAAACCCTTTTGCCCAACAAATAGAGATTAACAAGATTTACCTCTTTAACACATCTCAAGAGGCTGGAGTATATTTTGTCAGAATGCCTCTGTTTAACCCATTCTTCTGCTTCTTTGAATGTTGAGGATTCTTCAAGATCTTTCTTAGAGGTTTCTTCTGACCTCTTCCTTTCATAAAACAACCTATCTCTTTCCATTTCCACATCTGCTAGAGTAAAAGGGCTTGATGGCATAGGAGAATGAGGATAAGTGACATATGGGCTAGATAATGAAGGTTGGTAGGGTTCTTGAGTAATCATCATCTGAGAGATAGAACTTTATGATCTCTTACCTTCAAGTTCAGCAATCTTTTTATCCTGTTTAATAGTCTTCATCTTCTCTTCATTATAGGCACCCAAAACTCTCTCAAATTTTTCACTTAGGCTCTTGAGTTCATCTTCTAATTTATTGGCTACACTTACACTAAACTTAGCATATTCCAAAGTTATACCCACTGCTTCATCAACCCCTGGTTCTGCAACTCTCCTTACCAAAAGGCTATCTGAATGCTCAGTTTGAGTATCTCCATCAATTATCTTGGGGTTTCTTTTTCTCAATTGCCACATAACCAAGGCTGTATGATATTCATTGAAATTTACACCCTTTGAAGCTTCTTGTACTTCTACTTCTATGACATGAACCATTTTTTTTTTCTTCCTGATGGCATTAAAAACCAAAAGCATCAACCATGTCCCATTCAGGGAGTGTTAATACTCCTTCCCTCTTGACTAGCTCTCTCCCTTCTTCAGGAGTTATCTTTTCAAACCTAGATAACACCTCATGTTTTATTTCATTCTCAAATTCCTCTTTGCCTTTGGTAGGTTGTTCCTCTTGCTTTTTTTGGCATCTATTCTTAAATTCATCAATATGAATTCTCCATAGCAATTGCAAAAATGCTCTCTCTTTAACAAAGTTGTCATCAGAGAGAAATTTCTCACTTGCCTGTTGTGTCAATGGATCTAGCTCTTTGCCAGCAAATTGTGCTACTTTCAGATCCAATTGAGCATGTTTTGGCTCTTCAAGCACTCCTTCCTACAATTCTTCAGCTGTAACATAGATATTCCCAGTGTTTCCCATTTGCAATGATTGCTGAGCTATAGCTTGTTCATCCATGCGCATTGGGGGTTGGGAGGGGGAATATACATGTTCATGTTGTTGTTGCTATCCCTCTTCTACCTTTTGTCTCTTGGGAGATGGAAAACTTTGAGCACTAGGCTCTAGTGGCCTCTTTCCTTTAGGATCACTGGTATGCCCACTTGTTGCTAAAATTGTGCTATATCCCCTTCGTTTTTACACTACATACTCTCCTCGTGGGATATTTCTAACAGGGAAGGCTTTACCCAAAATTGCTTTAGCCTTCTTGCATGCCTTAATTCATCGATCTTTGTCTTCGACATCCAAAACAATACTGTATCTCTATTTCTGTACTTAGTCAATTTTGGACATACCAAAACTTAACTTCAAAACAATCGATCTCAAACCTAGATGTGTTGCCATAAATGACAACCAAAAAGTGAATCATATTACCCAAATTGATCACTTGCCAACAATATCTCCCTTTGGCATTGATGGCAACAATTAACCAAAAAAAGGTACTAAGTGTTCCAACAAAACAAAACTGTCTCCACTTCTTCTCCTCATCTTTTTCATTTTCTTTTCTTTATATATATATTTTTTTGTTCTCTCTTCTCTTCTTCATTCATTTTTTTTTGTTCTCTCTTCTCTTCTCTCCCTTTGACAACAATGATAAAGGTGCATACAAATAAGTATCACTTCTTGATCACAAGTTTTAGAATGTCTTGGAAGGAATCTTCCAAAATCT
>MU226447.1:1278679-1318928 GCA_018584345.1 Thuja plicata
AGTATAATGTCCCTATAAGGAGACCTAGCCCTGTTAGGAGCTGAATATTACATAGTACATTTCCCTGTTAGAGGAATAACAACCCTGTTAAAGGTTCACAACACCCTATTAGGGGCCAATGAGCTTATAGCTCTTACAATGTAATTCTATTACAAAAGGTTCTTAGTGATGAACAAAAACAAGCATCACAAATGCTTTGATAGTTCCTTTATAGCTCAGTCATTTTCTGCTCTTCCATTTGCATGTCTTCTCTGCATATCCTTCACTTGCTCACAACACCCAATCTTTACCAAAAACATCTTACCTATATATCTTTTTAAATTTACAAAGTCGACTCTCAGAATAAATATTACAAACATTGTCAAGTTGGCCTTCATTACATAATACAATTAATATAGTAAAAATTAAATGTATAGTCGGCGCTCTTGCCTAGTCAAAGTGTAGACTATCAACAACAAAAATATGTCTTCGATTTCCTGGGGTCCAAGTCTTGCTCCTTTATTCTCCGTTGTTTTCCAACTACTTTGTATTGTTGTTCTCTATTGTCTATCAGTCTTCAAATCCTCATAACTCTCCGTACAGTTATCCAAAACCAAATCGATCTTAGGTGTATGCCATAAATACTCCATACTGTCTTCCACTAAGCTCACATGCCTTAATTCATCGATCTCTGTCTTCGACATCCAAAACAATACTGTATCTCTATTTCTGTACTTAGTCAATTTTGGACATACCAAAACTTAACTTCAAAACAATCACTCTCAAACCCAGATGTGTTGCCATAAATGACAACCAAAAAGTGAATCATATTACCCAAATTGATCACTTGCCAACAATCTCTTTTCTGGCTCAAAACCTGCATAATTTCTTCAAACATATCCATTAGCGATTCAATCTTCTTGGCCCAAGGTGGGAAATCCTTTAAAGGATCATATATTTCATCAAAATGGTGAATAAAATCAAGGCTTTTCTTGTAAGCCAACCACTTTTCTTTCTTTATTTCCTAGTTAATTAAGTCAAATTCATTTTTGACTATGTCTTCTGGAAAGTTGAATTGATGATTCAACACTACACACTTTGTTTTTTCCCTGAACATGTCTTTAATGAACCCCTCAGGGTCAGCACACCTAGAAACTGATGTGGTGAGATTGTAGGGTTTCAAAAAATCATGCAAGTGTTTCCATCCTCCCTTGGTGATGATAAACTGATGGGCAACAGTGATTACAAGAAAGATTGTTCCTTTTCCTCTTCCAGTCAGGGCATCTTCTTGCAAACTTCCAATTTGTCTCAGGACCTCTGCCAATCCTATCTTAAGGGGCACTTTGTAGGGTAAAATGTTTGGCACTCCCCTGAAACCATAGACCCTGAATACAATTGACACTGGATAAGGGATAACATCACCCCAGTTATGTACTATATTTATCTCTTGGTCAAATTCCTTTGGCCTCAATAATTTAGATAATGCTACAGGAATCCTAGGGTCCTCTTTCAATAACAATGTCCTAAGTCTGGCAGCAAAATACGTGTCAAAATTGATGTAGCTGGCCTCTTTATTGTCCCAGGTCATGTCTGCATTCCACAATTGTACAAGCATGATTTCATTTTCCTTAAATCTTGTCAGCTCCATCTCCTTCTCAAAATAATCTGCCCCCTTATACAGAAACACACGCATCAACAATGAATGTCATGCAAAAGGTTTGGACACTTATCAACCCTTCATGAATCAGGTCTACAATATATGAGGCAAAATAAAAAATTATTGCTATATGGGGATGCAAAATCTCAACCATCATTAGCATATAGTGGATAGGCATCTCAACTTGCTCATCATCTCCACATATTTGAAAAAGAGCCCTATAAACTGATTTGGCCTTCAAAGTAAAATAATCAAGTTTGAAAGGTTCTTTTGTGTTAGGCCCTACTAGAATTAAGTCCCCAACTATGCCAAAATATTGCTTGAGGGGCCCTTCTCTGAATTATTTCCTTTGTGCTTGGTAAACTTCTATTCCCCTTAAAGTTTGATAGTCTAACAATGAATAAAAACTTTATCTTTCTGCACACCCTACTAATCCACTTAGATTTATTACAACCCAGAATTATCAGTACCAGAAGATTACCAATTCCGCAAGAAGCTTTGAAAATCTGACTGCAATCACCGCAATTTCACTCCGCTCTGCAACTGATGTCAATTATGCAAAATTATTTTAGTGATCGACAAGATAGAAATCCCATCATCTTAAGCATTAAACTTTAACTGGGAATAAAGCACATGTTCATCATTACTCCTCTGAGTTCAATGCTTGGTGTGCAACTATTGGAATTTGCACTTTCTGTATTTTAAAACGGAACCGTCAATTCTACTAACTTTTAACCATTTTAGACGATCTAGAGTGAATCCTCTTCAATGTTCATCTCCCAGGACACGTGGCAGTATGTCACATTCCCTTGATAGTTAAAATTTGATCACTTTTGACTTAAGACTTCACGCCAGCCGTCTGATTCTTCTCAACCCATCTGATCTTTACTTAACTCTATGTTACTTTGCAGGCCCCATCAACTTGGACATGTGTCATCATGATGCTTTCCCTTGACGAGTAAAGATGAGACACTTTATACTTCAGGCTTTGCGCCAACTGTCAGATCTTCTCAATCTGTAGTAACTTTGATTGCCTTTACAACTTGCGGCTCTGATCCTGCAGGGACACGTGGTGGCATGGTGCAATGCCTTATTGATTAAAACAACATCACCTTTGATCTAAGGCTTTGCGCCAACCATTAGATCTTGATCAACTTAACTGGTATTTACTCAGCCTTCCTATGGTCCGCAACTTTGATCTCCTGGGACACGTGGTGAGATATCGCAATGCCTTGATGATTAAAATCATTGCTTCTTTCATTGGAGGCTTTGTGCCAATCGTCGGATCTTTTTGAAGATGCTATGCGTTTACTCAGAACTTTAATCATTCGCCGGACCCACTAGACTCCACATGGCAGCATGGCGCAATCCCTTAATGACTATTGTGTGCACATCTTTACCATAAGCCTTTGCGTCGATTGTTGGATTAGATCTGACATGCTTTCAATTTAACTTCATCTGATCATTCTCATCTGGACCCACTAAAGACACACATCATCATGGCGCTATCCCTCGAAGAGTAACTCAACAACATCTTTGTCATGAGGCTTTGTGCTAGCCATTAGATTAGATCTAACTTGTCCTCCATTTAGCCTTTCCTTTTTAACGACACTCTGGCCCACCTAAGACACGTGTCACAATGGTGTTTTCCCTCAATGTTATCCTTCATTCATCTTTCATCTACAGACAAAGCAGGAGCCCTCAGTTTGACTTTGATCTATAGTGAGTAAAAATTTGTTTTTCAATCTACGAATGAATCTTCCAAGGACACGTGGCTGAATGGTGCGTTCCCTTGATAGTTAAAATTCATTCATCTTCATTATGAGGGAAAGCGACAATCGTTAGATTGAACAAGACTTGCATGACACGTAATCAATTTTATTAAAATATTTGCGGACTTAGGACTTAGGGGATAAAACATGACCGTGGGGTTAGGACACCGACAACTTAATAAACATGAACACTTTAAAAGGAACCCATTTGAGACATGACCTTAAGTGATAAAAAGTAACATGAAATTAGAAACCTCTTCAACGCTTAGGGTTTTAGGACCAAAATTTATGTTATGAAACAAGGGTTTTTTCAAGTGTTATTCACAAGACATTCTGCAAAAACCAACCAGGGACCAATTGTTTGAATTTTTTTTTGAATAGACCTAACATAATGATCAACCTTTTTGTGGCTTGACATAGCTCATGATACATGTTTAATAGCATTTTGTTGTTCTAATTTGCACATTTTTATCTACATACTTTGCAATTCCATTAATGCGTACCTACATCTGTAAGTGCTTCAAAGAAAATTTTAAATCAAAACTAGTGCAAATTTAAAGGATAAGCAACACCCATTACTCATTAATAACTTAGAAGTTTTCTTTTGTTAGAAGAAGTCAAGATCGTGATTTCCAACAAATGGACACTTTTTGGTTGTGTTGGGGGAGATAATGGCTAGAGTTTATGTGTGCAATGTGATTGTATAACAATTTTCATGCCTCCATATGATGTGTATATTGACCTTTATTTCCATTGTTTGAAAAAGATAAAATTTTCTACATGGATAAAGCATAGCAAAATGGAGTTTATGTTGTAGAACCAAAGGGTTCATAGTTCCTAATGTGGGTATTGAAATTTTGGCATTGTAAATATTTGGGTTTATCCAAATATGTAATAATGTATGTAACTATTGTAGATTGAGTGATTAATGATAGTTTTTGGATTTGATTGAGTGTCTTCTTGTAAATGGTGTCCATTTGTGGATGTGTTTTTGATTAGGTAGGCAACTAGACAACTTTAAAATTCTTGTAAATCTTTTAAAAGATATATTTTCTAAACAATGCAGGTGTATATATATGTGCATAGATTATTAAGTATATTGCTTTAAAAGTATGAAACTATTTATGATTTTTATGATTGTATGTGTAGAGCCTAGCTTGCCTTTTCATTTTGTAAAACCCATTATTTTGTGGTGTGTTGATTAATGCATAATTATAGTTTCAATTGTTACATATTTGATTAAATTTAGAGACTCTTTTGGCCAACTAGACAAAGACACCAATGTGTTATTGATTTTCTCTCCCTACCACCCCCAACACACTTATAGTCAAAAAGCTTGAAAATCTTCCATTTTTAAAGCATGTACTTGTTGAACATTTTTATCACAAGAGATTATATAAAACATATTCTGAAATATAGAAAACAATTTTTTGAAAAGGTGCAACTCTTACATGTTCAAACTAATAGATATGTATATTGTGACACCAGTATTAGGATTTTCATTGTAGTGAGTATAGTTTGTTGTGAGGGAATTTTTGGTCACACTTTAAATAATCAATACAACACCTTAGGGAAACCATCCTTGGTCTTGTAAATCTAGAAATAAATGAGGCCTTAACAACATCAGCAATCATTCCTCAATTATCCCAATTAAAGATAGATTTGTGGTGATCTTTTTAGGCTTACCACTCTTGGCACTTGGGAGATTAACATTGTCACATGAAATTGCACTATTGGAACTAGGTTTCAATATTCCAATAATACAATGAGAATGATCTCAAGATATGGGACCATTTTAATTAAGATCAAACTTCTAGAAAAGGCCAATTTATTCTCTAAACTAATTATAGAAGCATTGGTCATACCTAGCATTGGAACTCCTACAACAACCCTATTCTTTTTATCTAAAAAGGGAAAAGGTGAGAAAAATGTAAGAAAACAAAGTAGTGGTGATGCATCATAATATAACTATTCTCGTTGGTTACAGTTTGTACAAAGAATCAAATAAATCATAAAAGAGATTACATAGTTCTCTATTTATCAAATCTTAGAAGAAAACTTAAAGGTGTGTATTTGAAATATATCAAAAAGGGTATAAATAACCCACATTCAACAAACACAAATATCAAAGACAATCATGCAAATTAAAAAGATGATAAATACTCATGTGTGTATAAATTTATCAAGATTTACACAATGTACAAGCACAAAGTAGAGATAAAATTAGTGATTTAACTAAAATAGAGGCACAATCTAAGACCAACTTTTAGTATTGTAGAGATGCAAAAGGCATTAAGTCTAATAGATAAAAATGAGGGGAAAAAAACCCTTATAATGAAAAAAAAAGTAGTCCTAATGCAAGAGAAGACAATTTTAGTGATAACAATAGTCTTATTTCCCTTCTATAAACTAACATGAAATGAGAATTATCCATGGCTCTCTTGGGAGTGATCCTGTCAACCTAAAGGCCCATCATCAACTTACTATGCCAAGACCTTTGTTTGTCTTCTTTTGATTATCTTGATAAAAAAATTTTGAATTCAACTAAGTCATTAATCAAGTGTCATATTTTTGACATGGGTATATACCATTCTTAATTACCTATTCACTGATTTGGGTGCAAAAAAATGCCTTGACATTGCTATAGATGATGGCGGGAGGGGTGCCAAATCTAGTTACAATTTCATCAAGAAACTTCCAGGCTAAATATTTGGTTGTGTTCTTCAATGAAACTACCTCATTCTACATGATGAATTAGTCTATAATTACCAAAATTCATTTATGAATAGCATTAGATGGTGGATTTATTATACCGATGAAATTAAACCCCTATTGTATAAATGGATGGTCTACCTAAATAGGATGAAAAGGGAAGAAATCTAATCTTTTCTTTCTAGAAAAGAAATCATATGTCTAACCTTTTATTTCTAGAAAATAAATCATGTCTTGAAATTATTCACCCATATATCAACATCATTAAACAATTTTATCCAATAATAGCCAACCTTCAATATCTTAAAGTAGATGTGGTTCTTGTAGAAAAATGACCACCCAAGGAGATGCGATGAAATTGATTTTGTACTTTGCATCTTAATGACACTTCATTAAAGTCTTTTCTAAAAAGTGCCATCCATTAAGGCATTCTAGTGATGGAAAGAAATATGAAGTGTCTTGTTTTGGTCTTATCTAGACGTTAAGGACACTTACCCTCCTGCAAAAAGGTAGTCATATCATTCACTCAAAATAGTTGAGTATCAATTTTTTTTGGTTGACATTCTTAAAACACAAGGAAACCTCTACAACAATTTTAAATGTTGAATACTTTTTCTTGCATAGTCTGTTGTCTCTCAAAATCTTGGCAATGAATGTCATTTTGTGTTAGTTTGATTCTTGGACCAAATTTTGATTGTAGCCCGAGTAGTCATCTAAGAGAATCATTTTAAGCTACTTACCCTTTGTAGATTTATCTCCATGGAAGGCAAGGAATAATGGTTCTTAAGATCTCTAAAGTCTACACATTGTCTATTTTCCCATTCTTTTTTCTCATTGGAACAAGATTGACCATCCAAGAGGAACATTTAATGGGAAAATAATGTTATTTTCAATGAGATTGATAAACTCTTTTCTCAATAGGGGCTCAATTTTGTGATTCACAAATATTTTTATTTTTTTGAGAGACTTTACATCTAGGTTTAATGCGAGTCATGTTGGGCTAGGCTTGGGTTAGAACCTTTTATATATTCATAAGTCCATGCAATTATATCATTATATTGTTGGTAAAATTTTAACAATATATTGGTACAAAAAAAATGAAGCCTTAAAAAAAGTAATATTTCTCTTTGTTAGAAGATACCAACAACACATCAATGCAAGAACCATTATAATTTCATGACTCATCAAAAGATAAATACAACTCTTAATCTTATAGAATCTTCATGAGGTTGGGAATAAGAAACAATTTCCCTAGGTTGGATGAATTTTCTTTTCTTCACTTACAACAATTTATATGTAGTCAATCTTCTTTATAGCTAGGTTCATTTTCTTGTCTTTTAGTTGGTCATCAAAGATAAAAATGCCTTTGAAGGTGATGAGATCCTTAGGCAACTTCTTGGTGTTGATCCATATCATTTGATGTGTGTGTGTGTGTGTGTGTGTGTGTGTGTGTGTGTGTAGTTCTTACAAAATAGATTTCCTTTTAGCAAAAAAAAATTATTCATTTTGTAGGAGATTGAAAATTTACTAGTCACTCTCAAATAATTGCCAATCTACCTGGCTATTTGGAACACCATGCCTTACTACAAGCTTTATATGTTGTTCTTTCTCATAAAGAACATGATGGTTTTACTATTTGTGATCCTACTACTATCTTGGAGGAGATTATCCTTTTCTTGATGCTTGATGAACAATATGTTTTAGTTTACCCCATTCAAAGAGACCGAGGAGACTAGATTGAGCACATAGTGTATACATTAGGAAGATACTCCTATTCCCAACCTCGTGATGATTCTAGAAGGTTCAAAATTTTAGTTATCTTTTGATGAATCATGAAACAAGAATGGTTCTTGAATTGGTGTGTTATTGGTATCTCCTAGAAAAGAGAAATATCAATTCTTTTTAAAGCTTTGATTTAGTTGCACCAATAATGTGTCTAAGTATGAATCCCTCATCCACATTCTTCAAATTGAATAGAAAAGAAAATTTAAATTGTTGTAGGTCTTTGGAGACAACCAGTTGGTTATCAACCAAATTAGAGCTTAGAGCATAACTAAGAATAATATGTTCAAATTCTACAAATGGAGGGTTTGGGATTTGATCTTGGATTTTGAGGGATTTGGCATATAGGCATATAATAATTCTTCATGAATAGCTTCCACAATATGTATGTATATATGATGATTGACGCATGAGCATCTTGGGTCCTTGGCAATCCTACTCAACCAAAAAGATGTTTGTTTTGTTCTTTAGTTTGTTTGAAGGCTACTCGGGAAGTACTATGTTGCTCGGGTCTGTCACTCAGTTATGCTTATTCTGAGTTGGTCTCTGTTACTTGGGTTTCTATCGCTCAGGCATGCTTGTTTTCAAGTTCTTTTCTGTCGCTTGGTTTTGTCTTCTGTTGCTCGGGTATGCTTGGCCCAATTCATGTTTTTGTTGCTCGGGTTGTTCTTTGCTCGAGTCACTCTGTTGCTCGGTCATCCTTTGCCTGAGTTGTTTATTTTGGAGTTGGATCTGGTGGCCGACTTTTTCGGTTAATTTTCATGGCTTGTTTAATTTGGGGTCTCTCATTGGGATCTGTGTGGACCTAAATCTGGGTCTTGCTTATGGATTTGAGCGCCGACCTCTCTGTTGGACTCTTGTATATATTTGTTTCTATGTTCTTAGTGTAAGAGGAAATTCAGTAGTAGGATTTTGATGTCAGTTTTAGAAGTTAGAAGAAGAAGGATTTAATTATCTGTAAGCAGGTTTGTGCCCTCGCATGTATGAAGATCAAATTGTAATTCCTTGATTGTATATGGACCAAACTAGGAAGGCCTTACAGGCCAACATGTAATGAGTTTGATCAATTAATGAAAAGGATCTTTGTTGTTTATTCTCTCATTGTTTTGTTGTTGCTTTTGCATTGTCTCTGCAAGCTGGTTTAGTAGTTGGGAGAGCCTTTGGCCCCACCTATTAACCTTCCTTGCGTCAGGTGGTATCAGAGCATTGGTGAGATCTAAGTTCCTTCTTGTAAACCCTAACCCTTGTTGGTGATATTGTTGTGGGGTAGCAGATTGTGATCTAACCTACAATTGCAAAGGGATTCAAGATGGTTTGTGGGAGAGGAAATGCAGATCCAGGTCTAGTTGATATGCTTAGACAGATGGATGCAAGATTGGAAGTTGTTGAGATAGCCCAACGCAGAGGAAGACATCTTGAAGATGTTAGTGATGATGAATTGGAAGAGGTTCAAGGTGAAGCTGCACCTGCACCTATGATGGATCAGGAAGAAGAGAGATTCTTGCGAGCATTGACAAGTTTGAAATCCACACCTCAGTTTAATCCTCCTGAATATAGTAGAAAGTTGGATTCTGATGAATTGATTGATTGGATAACTGAGATGGATAAGTATTTTGAATATGAGAATGTATAAGAGGATAAGAAGGTCAATATTGCAAGCACAAAGTTGAAAGGTCATGCATCCTTATGGTGGGAACATCTGCAATTGGATCGAAAGAAGAAAGGTAAAGACAAAATCAAGGTATGGGATAAGATGGTAAACAAATTGAAAGACAAGTTTCTACCTTGTGATTATCAGATTAACCTGATTAGGCGAATGCAAAGTTTGAAGCAAAAAGATAGATCTTTAAAAGACTGCACTGAGGAATTCTATAGATTGGACATCAGATTTGGACATGTTGAAGATGAAGTGGAAAGAGTAGCAAGATATATGAATGGATTGAGAAGTTCCATACAAGATGAGATCATTTTGGTCAAGATAGAAAGCATTGAGGAGGCATATCAATTTTCCCTAAAAGATGAGGAAAATTTGAACAGAAGATATGAACAAAGACAAAGAGGCAAAGGTGGTAGATTCCATAGAGGAAGAGGTAGATATCATGGTGAGAACATTAGATCTGAACCAAACAAGTTGAATTTAGACACAGCTCAAGACAAAGGAAAGGCTGAATGGAAAGTTGGAAGTTTATACCGAGGAAGAGGGAATTACTCCAGAGGTGGTTATAGCTGAAAGGGATTCCAAGTAACTTGTTACAATTGTGGTGAGGAAGGACATAAATCCTTTGAATGTAGAAATGCAAGCAAGAAGATTGGTAGTAGAAGAAATTCTTTGGTACAAAAGGAGTCACCAAATGAAGCTGAGAAGGAAGGAAATCTCATGATCTGAAGGATACTATGGAATGAGAAGGATAAGCAAGATCCTATCAGAAAATTTTTGTTCAAGACCAGAAGTAGAGTTGCAGACAAAGTTTGGAAGGCAATTGTTGATAGTGGAAGCTTAGAGAATCTGAAATATGAGGAAATGGTCACAAAGTTGTAGTTGGAAAGGATGAAGCATTTGAAGCCCTATCAAATCTCATGGATCAAGGATGAGCATACATTAATGGTAAGCGAGTAATGTTTGTGAATCTGAAAATTGGAAAGTATTATGATAAGGTGTTGTGTGATATTATGCCTATGGATTGTTGTCATATTTTGTTGGGTAGACCTTGGCAATATGATAGACATGCTATACATGATGGAAGATTGAATAGATATTCTATTTGGGTTGATGGTAAGAAGCAAGTTTTGTTACCTTTGGTTGAAGAATCTGTTGGTGAGATATGTACATCTGTGAAAGTTTGTTTGATGGAAGGTAGACAGTTTGTTAAGGATTTGAAAATAAATTATATTTGTTATGCTTTGATTCCTGACAAACTGAGTAAGCATATAGAAGATGACATTCATGCAAAAGTTGAGAAGTTACTCACTGAGTACAAGGATATAATTTCAGATAATGTACCTGATGGTTTGCCACCAATGAGAGATATCAATCACTGTATGGATCTGATTCCTGGAGCTAGTTTACAAAACAAAGAAGCACATAGGTTAACACCGACCGAGAATGAAGAGCTTAACCGACAAGTTCATGAATTATTGAACAAAGGTTTGATCTAAGAAATTTTGAGTCCATGTGCAATACATGTTGTGTTGGCACCTAAGAAGAATGGATAATGGAGAATGTGAACTGATTCAAGAGCAATCAATAAGATCATAGTAAAGTATAGGTTTCCTATACCGAGAATGGATAACATAATGGATTGTTTGAGTGGAGAAAAATATTTTACCAAAATTGATTTGAAAAGTGGATATCATCATATCAGAATCAAAGAAGGTGATGAATGGAAGACTTTATTCAAGACAAAGGAAGGTTTTTAAGAATGGTTGGTTATGCCTTTTGGTTTAACTAATGCACCCAGTACATTTATGAGGTTAATGAATGAAGTTTTGAAGAAATTATTGAATAAGTGTGTGATTGTATACTTGGATGATATTCTGATATTCAGTAAGACTACATAAGAGCATTTGATGCATATAAGACAAGTGTTGCAGAGATTGAAAGAGGAAAAGTTGCGGATAAATCTGAAGAAGTGTTCCTTCGTGAAAGAAGAGCTTGTGTATTTGGGTTTTGTAATTTAAACTGATGGTTTGAAGATGGATCCAGAGAAGGTTGAAGCTATACTTAGTTGGCCTACACCTGAGAATGTAAGTGAGGTAAGATCATTTCATGGATTGGCAAGTTTTTACAGGAAGTTTATCAGAAATTTCAATTCTATTTGTAATGCTATGAATGAGACAATGAGAGGAGACAAAAGAGAATTCAAATGGACACATGGAGCTGATAAGATTTTTGAGACTTTGAATTTGAAAGTTTTTGAATTACCTATGTCAGCATTACTTGATTTCAATAAGGCATTTCAAGTTGAATGTGATGCAAGTGGAAGTGCAATTGGAGTTGTGTTGACTCAAGAAGGTAAACCTGTTGCTTTCTTTAGTGAAAAATTGAATGATGCTAAGAGGAAATATTCTATCTATGATGAAGAGTTCTATGCTATTGTGCAAGCTATGAATAAATATCAACACTATTTGATGGCAAATGAATTTGTATTGTATAATGATCATAAGGCTTTACAGTATTTGGGTAGTTAAAATAATTTGAATCAGGGACATATGAAATGGGTAGAGTATTTGTAGAGTTTCACATTTGTGATTAAGCATAAGAGTGGAGTTTCTAACAGAGTTGTTGATGCATTGAGTAGAAGAAGATCTTTGTTGAATGAAATGAGAATTGAAGTTCTTGGTTTTGATGACATGAAGAGTTTGTATGAAAGTGATCCTGATATTTCTGAGCAGTGGAGAGTGTGTAGAGCACCTAACTCGAATCAATCAAGTAAGTATGAAGACTATTTCATTCAGGAAGATACATTATTCAAAGGTATTCAATTTTTTATACTAAGAGGTTCAATGGGAACTAATTTGATTAAGGATAAACATAGTAGTGGGTTGGGTGGACATTTTGGTATTGATAAGACATTGAGTTTTCTTAAGGAAAGGTATTTTTGGCCTCGATTATATAAGGATGTTCAAAAATTTGTAAAAAGTTGTGGAGTTTGTCAAGTTGAAAAAGGAGTGAGTCAGAATATTGGTTTGTATACACCAATTACTATTCCTGAGAAACCTTGGAGTGATATCAACATGGATTTTGTTCTTGGGTTACCTAGGACAACAAGAGGTAACAATTCCATATTTGTTGTTGTGGATAGATTTTCTAAGATGACACATTTCATACCATGTAAGAAAACATCAGATGCAATACATATATCATATCTTTTCTTTAAGGAGATTGTCAGATTGCATGGATTACCGAGGATTATCATCTCTGAATGAGACAGTAAATTTGTAAGCTATTTTTGGAGAACACTCTGGAAGAAGTTGAATACTTAGTTGAAGTTTAGTTCTACATTTCATCCACAGACTGATGGACAAACATAGGTTGTAATCTAAAGTTTGGGAAACTTGTTGAGATTCCTAGTTGGAGACACACCAAGTAATTGGGATTTGATGTTGGCACAAGCAGAGTTTGCATACAACAGTTCAGTGAATAGAAGTACTGGAAAGACACCTTTTGAGATTGCTCATGGCACACAACTGAGAGGTATATCAAACTTGAGAGATATTGTTGGAGAAGAGAAAAGAAGTGTTGAAGCAGAAGAATTTTCTGAGTTCATGAAGACATTGCATGAAGATGTGAAACAAAAGCTAGAGAAAAGTAATCAGAAATATAAAGATAGTGCAGACAGATCAAGAAGGCATAAAACATTTGAATTTGGTGATGTAGTAATGGTTCATTTGAAGAAAGGTATATTTCTTATTGGAACATATGGTAAATTGAAGATGAAGAAATTTGGTCCTTGCAAACTACTGAGAAGATTTGACAGTGTAAATGCTTATGAAGTTGAATATCCTGATGACATGGATATATCACCTATATTAAATATTTCATACTTGTATGAATATCATGAACCTGATGAATAAGTGACAATACCAAGTGATTATCCTAAGAAGCAGATAGAGGAAGTTGAACATATTTTGAAACAGAGAATTGGCAGAAGTACAAGAGGAAAGGAATACATGGAGTATCTGGTAAAGTGGAAGAACATACCGATTGAGGACTCGTCTTGGATTTCTCAATCTAAGTTGGATTCATTTTAGGTTTTACTTGATACATGATTCAGGGAATCATTTATTGTAACCTCGGGTGTCTGATGCAGGATCATCTTGGGTCCTTGGCAATCTTGCTCAACCAAAAAGATGTTTGTTTTGTTCTTTAGTTTGTTTGGAGGCTGCTCAAGAAGTACTCTATTGCTCGGGTCTGTCACTTGGTTATGCTTGTTCCGAGTTGGTCTCTATTGCTTGGGTTTCTGTCGCTCGGGCATGCTTGTTTCTGAGTTATTTTCTATCACTCGGGTTTGTCTTATGTTGCTCGGGTATGCTTGGCCAGAGTCATGTTTCTATTGCTCGGGTTGTTCTTTGCCTGGGTCACTCTATTGCTTGCTCATCCTTTGCCTGAGTTGTTTATTTTGGAGTTGGATCTGGTGGTCGACTTCTTCAGTTAATTTTAATGGCTTATTTAATTTGGGGTCTCTCATTAGGATCTATGTGGACCTAAATCTGGGTCTCACTTATGGATTTGAGTGCCGACCTCTCTGTTGGACTCTTGTATATATTTGTTTCTTTGTTCTTAGTGTAGTATGCAGTTTAGTAGTAGGATTTTGATATCAATTTTAGAAGTTAGAAGAAGTATTGAATTATCTGTAAGCAGGTCTGTGACCTCACATGTATGAAGATCAAATTGTAATTCCTTGAATGTATATGGCCCAAACTAGGAAGGCCTTACAACCTGACATGTAATGAGTTTGATCAATTAATGAAAAGGATCTTTGTTGTTTCTTCTCTAACTATGTTTTTTTTGCTTTCGCATTGTCTCTGCAAGCTGGTTTGGTATTTGGGAGAGCCTTTGGCCCCACCTATTAACCCTCCTTACGTCAATGATCCATGAATATTTCTCGATCAATGTCAAGTCTTTAGTATGCATCATACTTCCTTCATGTTTTCTTTATGATGATTGATATAGGATGTCATCTAATAGACATACCAAATTATGGGTTTATTGTTCATTGTGTTGATTAGATTGGCTCAATTTAACTAATGGTAAAGTCATGATCTAAATGTTGATAATATTGGTGTCAATTTGATCATCATAGTCATCATCATTTGAGCTCAATATTGTGATCATCTTTTGGTGTCATGCTAAAGAAAGATATTATATACTTGATATTGATGAAACCAAATATTCTTATGTATAACGCCTTCAATACTTGAATCGATGGATAGAAATTGAGAATAACAACATCACTTGTTCTCAACACTGCATCTTATTATTTTTGCTTTACATTGTTACTTGATACCTGAAAATCGTCAATTCTTATCAATAAAACTATTTTCCTGGATAAGATCTTGATGCCACTAGTTTTACTGAGAGAATAACCAAAACTACCTACTTGAAATTCTAAATGCTATATACAAATTTTAAATCTCTCCTCACTAAATAACTTTACGTATTCAAGGTATTTTACCCCTTGATCTCATGTAGGTTTTTGCTTTCTTTTATTAGGTTAAGGATGGGTACATCACATGATATTTTGAGATTGATTATAAATCTTGTTACCTCTACTAGCATTCTGATTTGGTTGTAGCATGGGTGTCTTATTTGATAGACTACAAACTATAGTACCATGAGGTGGTTGAGAAGTTGAAATTTGACCAATTGTGGAAAACATACTATTCTCCATGGCTACTTTCTTCAATCTTGTGTTCTAGGCTATTGTACCAACACTTAATTAATTCAGGCCACATAAGTCCACTTCATGGAAATTAATCAAATTAGAGTCTCTTAACGTGATCTTTCATACAAGGAATTCCTTATTTTGTAATTAACTAGGTCATCTTCAATTTGAGGGTTAATTTTGAACCACTAAATATCGAATAAACATCCCATTATGGAAATCATTCTAGTTATGTGGTTCATTTAATGGGTGACACCAATTGTTCTTTTAAGCTAATTTGTTTAGTACTTAAATAAGTGTCTTATAAGTGTTAGTAGTGGCTAGACTGGCATTGTTGAAGGGTCTAGCATAACTCCATTGATTGTGTCCTCGATATGGATACCTATTTCACTGGTAATTTTGATTTTGAGGCATATAGATTTTTATATTTTGATTTTATTGCCTCTCTATTAACTAATTCATTACAAAAGGGTAAGTGCACAAAGATGGAGGACCAAAAATGGGTCTTAAGATGGCACTTTTTTTGTTCTTCTAAAATCAGTAAACTCTGAATTTTAACATTAAAACCAAGATAGTTATGCTCTAAATTTAGATATGCAACAAAAATAAGAGTTGAAGTACTCCAAAATTATTTTCTAAACTACTAATTGTTTTTTTGAAAATGGTGGAGATCGAGGGCCTCAAAAAGGGGAAACACACAAAGTGGTCATGTTTTTTCTATAAAAAAAAAATAACACAACATCTCATGTGATCTCCTTAAAATGTCAAGTTTTTTTAAATCGCTCTGGTGAGGAGTTAGCTAACACCATTTAGTTAACCTGAATTTTTTTGACTAATTTTTTTATGAATATATTAATTTTGAAAGTGGACGCATCTTGAAAATATAAAATTTGAGCATGCTCCCCCCTAAAGTTGTTGAGTACCAATTGAAAAACAATTTTTTTTTTAGGTGTGTATAATGGAGTCTAGTTTCCAAAACTATAATTTGTTTCAAAATTCAATGAATGAGCCAACATCTGTGCTCGAAATACCACAGGTAGGTTTTTGACAAAAAAAAAAAACATATTGACAAAAGAAATTAGAGACAAACAACTTAACATAATAAAAATTGAAAAAAATTATACGGTTAGATAGATAACATAGAGCTTAACAATATTGTACTATTTTTTTTTTAAATTGCTTCGAAACACGTGCAAACCTGACGGGGAGACAAACAAATATTTGAGAAAATTTGCATGTTTTTTTTAAAAAAATATCTCAACCATGAAATGACCATCCAAGCCTTTGGGTTGGATTCCCAAGGTTAATCCAAGCCAAATTCTTGGTATTTCCCAATGCAAACTATTTGGCACACACCAAATACAAAAAAACATTTTTTTTTGTTTGGTACATGCCAAATATGGCATGCATCAAATGCAAAAATGCATTTTTCATTATCAAGTCACAATCAATCTCTTCAAATGAATATATACATGAAATATCATATTTAAGTACAAGTCACATTTCATGTATATATTGTTAGGATATTTGAGAGTGGTTTCAAATCTCTAGAAGTTATAATATAGATTCTAAGTTTTTGGCAATCATATAAATTTTTAGACTTAGTCAAATTTCAACGATCAACATGCTCCTATCAATTATCTCTCATTCTCTTTATATCCCCTAAACTCTAGACCTATTTCTTTACATCTCTCCTCTCTCTCCCATCTCTAGGTCTCTACCACCCTCTCTACCTTGGGCCTTCCATTTTGAGAGTGCATTGCCTATATTGATACGTCCTCTATCTCTCTTTCTCACTCTCCCTCTTTTATTTCTCTCAAAAATATCCCCCTCCCAAGGTTTTTCCCTCCCTTTTTTTCTCTCTCCTCCTCCATCTCCCCTCCCTCATTACCTCCATATCTATCTCCCTCTCCCACTCTCTTATTTTCTATCTTCATTCTCTTGGTTATCACCTCTCCCTCCCACCCTCTCTCTCCCCTCTCTAGGTTTCTCCCTCCCCCCTCTCCGCCTTTATACCTCTCCATCCATGTATTATTACACCTCTCTCTCTCTCTCTCTCTCTCTCTCCATATATCTCAACCCTTTCTTTACCCATCCATGTCTCTCATGTTTCTCTCCCTCTCTATGCTTCTTGCCTCTTAGTCTTCTACCTCTCTAGTTCTCCCCCTCCCACTAGACCTCCCTCTCCCTCCTCCTTACCCCTTTTTACTTGGAATAACATGCTTCTTATTATGTTTGATATTGTTGATTTTCTATCAAGTGTATTAATTGTCATTGGTTGTTACTCTTAGGTGGTTGTGTCGGTTGGTTGACGCTTGTGTTCCTCTTGAAAATTGTTGGGTCCTTTAAATATGTTGTGTATCGTCAGATGAATTATAATCCTTGACTAACCATATTTGGTCTTCTTCTATGTACCAAATTTATGATCTAGTAAATATATTTCACTCTTATACCTTGTACACATTTCCATTTGTATTATTATTTCATGTATGTAAATTACCTGGTATAATAGTAAACATTTTGTTTTGTTGCCTTAAAAGAAATCAGATCAACATTGTGTGATTCATGTCCTTGGATCCCAATAAAGGTGAGAAGAGGCCACAAGGTGGTCAAGACCAAATGATAAGGTGATCTTCAAGAATTGCAGAACAAAGAGAATAAATAAGAATATTATGAGAAAAAGTTGATGAAAAATACCTTAATGAATAAGTAAGATGACTGTCTGTACAGATGACGTCAAATGTGGAGTACGACGGAAATCTTGAATTGAAAAATATATTGCATGGTACTGAGGACCTATCAATCTCAGGAGAACCTATCACTAGAGGATATGAACTAAAGACCCTTGGATGTAAGGATTAAAAGTATGATTCAAGGCCTATAAGTACCTAAGGTGTTGGGGACGCTGGAGGTGGACGTGTAGATGATGCGCATGCGGTCGAGAGTAAAAGGAAAATACTAAAACATAGAGGTTAGAACATTCCACCCAGGTTCGATGCACAAGGGGATGAGTAGGCAAGAAAGATCGTGACACCACTAACAAGTCTGAATGTGGATCAGAAAATTCTTCCAAAGTTTATGGGGAATGGGTTGGAAGACTCTGTGAGGCATTGGAAGACGTGTGAGACTATTTGGGTAGAAAAAATCAGGATGACAAGGAATATTGGTTGAGAGATTTTCCATAAATGTTATGAGGTATAGCCATCGACTAGTTCACAAAACTAGATGCTTCATGTATAACTTCTTGGGATGCACTCAAGAGGGAATTTGAAGCTAAGTTTAAATTTATACAAGACATAAATGAGATTGTCACTAAAATTTATAATATGAAAAAAGGGAAGAATGAGAGTGTACATGATTACAATCATAGGTTCAAAGAATTTGTTAGGAAAGTTGGAGAATTACCCAGTGGACAGGTTGAAGAAGAGGTGGTTCATTGAGGGGTTGATTACCTTCCTATGGAAGAAGATAAAAATGGTGCCTCCGCCCTCATATGTTGATGCCTACAATCAAGCGATGGACATTGAGAGTGAACATAAGACATCCTTCTGAAGGAAGAGGAAGATGCGTGATGATAAAAACATAGAGGGTAGTAGTGATGATGAATCAACAAAAATCTAGGCCCTACAATGAGACATGACGAAAAAACTAAAAGATGAGAAAGGGACCAGTAAACAAATTAATGCACTATGGTGTACGGACTGCAAAATTTAAGGGCACACAAAAGGTAATTTTCCTAAAATGATGTTCAATGGGGTTTTCCAAGTGATGGGTCATTCAATAAAGGAGTGCCCATATAACTTAAATAAAAGTAGTACATAGTTACTCTCCACAAATGAAGAGTCCACTATATCAAAATGATAAAATGTATTCCTAGGAAGTCATGGAAATCAACATTGGAACCAAATATAGTACAACTTGAGACCTGGTGACATCCTATTATACAATCTCAACAGTGTAACAAGTGGGGTCACTTTGCACGAGTTTGTCAGAGTGGGAAGAGAAATGGAATTTTTCTGTGCATATGGTGTGGTCTAGGGAACAATGAGGATGTTAATTTCCCAAATAAATGATGCAGGAACATCCAGGGTGTAAGAGAAATCTTGCATCACCCCAAAATATTGTCTAGTTTTTCAATAAGGGCTATCTTTGGGCAGGACTAATATTTTTGGCAAGCTTACCATTTTTAGTAAATCATTCGTTTGAGTACAGATTGTTCCAACTTATTCGTTGGATGTTCATTTTGGATATATAAGCCTGCCAGTAAAATTTTATGGAAAGATCAAGTCTGGTTTTGAAGATGTTGAATTTTCTATTTTGGTGGGGTGCTACATAAACTGTAAACTCAATTTTGAAGGCTATAGAGGCTCAAAAAGGGAGTCAAAAATTGATCGACCGACAATTTTCAAGCTTTTGAATGTAGAGCGCTTTGTGAGATTTCCAAAATGGGGTCATAATAGCCATTCGACTCAATGATTCACAAGTTATGGTTTTCGGAAGTTGGGCCATCAAGACTCAAGTTTCAATACAAAGGGAAGAGGGAGAAATTTCTAGAAGTGTAGATTGTGGCTCTGTCTTGGAGATTATTGTAATGAAAATTTCCATGTGGTTGTAGCATGTTACTTTTATTATTATTATGTCATTTCATTGAAGATAATAGAAATAAAGTGTTTTTGTTCCTTCCATTATTATGTCCTTGCACTTTTGTGTTTATTTCCCTATTGTGTTGTGTGTGTTAGGTTGAGTAAGGGTAGTACCCTTCATCAAGAAAATGGGAGTAAATATGTTGGACATAAAAGAACTAGAGGAAGAAGTACTAGAAATCACCAGACTCCAAACCGAGAAGGCAGTATATCCCAAACCTTATACAGAGAAGGAAAGACTTTGAGAAGTGATAAGTGACATTGAACAAGCAATGTCAGAGGAGAGAAGGGCCACAAATGATGCCACTAGCACCCCAGTGCAGTCAGATTCTGAAGAATCCATCATGAGATAGATGTTTTAGGCCATTGTATCCATACAAGTATCCAAAATCTTGCAAGTCATGCCCCAATTAAATATGGCCGTTACCAACATAGTGGGTGATGACACATTCAAGAAGTCAATAGAAAACCTAGACATTGATCTAATGTTGTTGATGATGGGAATTGGAAGGAAGCCAACCATCATCGAGATGGAGATAATAGGATGAAAGTTGATAAACACCATCGTCGATGGAGGCTCGAGAATGAATTTTCTACCAGGGGAGACATGGAAGATGCTTAGAAAGATAACACTTAGGCCACCAATTTTCCATTTGGTAGGTGTTAATCAACATGACATCAAAACACTTGTGACACTCAAGGCACATAAGGTCACCATTGGTAGTCAACATTTCTTTGTGGACTTTGTCATCATCCTGCTAGAAAAGAAAGCGTACAATGCCCTCCTCAAAAGGGGCTTGTTGATCATGGTGAAAGCAAACCACAATTGGAAGTAGAAAACACTCTTGATTGAGAGAAAAGGGAGGGAGTACGTAATTGATCTGAGGAATCAGGGGGCCAATGTAGAGTTGGTATCCTTTGAATTAGAGTCAAAAGATGAAGAGTAAAAAATGGATGAAAGAAAGAAAGGCATGGAACCAAATGAGGAAGGGGTCCTAAAGTTGGACGATTATTCTCAATATGAGACAAGTTCTCTAAATGAACTATTTCACTGGAAAATGGAAGAGTATGAATTATTTTCACCGTTTAATTTTCTTGAGGCCATAACTCTCTCTGAAGAGAAACCAATGAAAGCATGTAAAGTAATGGATGATGCATCTAACAATACAAAGATAGAAAATGAAGGGGAAAAGGGAAAAAGGAAAAAAAAAAAGAAGAAGAAGAGAAAAGTCAATTGCAAGGGTCTATACACAAACATGCTAGAAGTAGATAAATTAGTATAGTACATGCTTGAAACCAAGCTGAATGGACACAAAGTGCATGGAAAGGTACCGTACTAGGTTCACACTATATGCAGTTTATAGACGACCAAGGACCTGCACAAGAAGGAGGAGATAGTTCCGAATGAGCGGGAAGAAGTGCCTAAAAGTTGTCCCTATGATAAAGAAGAATGTCACACACAATAAATATAACTGTATGATAGAGATGAAAGTGAGTAAACTATATGTGGCTTGGGTTGTTTTTGTATGGTAAGAAACCTATATGGGAGGGATTGTGCACAAATTGAAAACTAGGTGTTGTCGTACTTGCTAGGTAATGAGTCGTATGAGAGGAAAGAGCTAAAAGATAGAACTGTATGGGGCTTGCAAACCTATCTTGCAAAAGATAATCCATATATGGTGACATCAAATCCATCCAACATAGAAATTGACAAACCATACATGAAATATAGGGGAGAAAATTCTAGAAGTAAAAAAGACAAATCATATTATGGTACTGTACAATTCTAGAGAAACCACATTCTACAAGTGATGAGGTCGTACGAGATATTTGAAACAATATAGAACAAGGCTATACAAGTGAGGAGATTGTATGAGAGATTTGAAACCATATATAACAAGATTGTACATAGGTTGGATACAAGGGGAGTATTTCATATAGGAACTAGACTGTACATTGGTGTAGACAAGAGCCATACATTGTAATAAGCCAATTGTACGAGGAGTTGTATGGTGTAAAAATCTAGCTATACGGGGGGCCATACAGTGTAAAATTCTATTTATACAAGGAAGAAGAAAGACATCGTACAGAGAAAGTAAAAAACAACAAGTGATAAAAATTTGCAAGCCATACATGAAGGTTCCACCTAGGGCATACGGGATAGACCTTAAAACACATGTGATAATAATTTATGGGCCATCTAAGTGCCATCCTTCCATACAACGGAAAAAATTCCTTGATTTTTAGTGCTTTTTTCAACAAATAAGAGATTGGGCACGATGCACAACTGCATTTTTGGGCTTTAATATCAATACTATTTTTGCCATCTTAAAAATTTAAGAAAATGATGCATGTTATAGAGTTTTGTGTGGTTTTGAAGGTGTTAAATTGGGACCCTGTATGGGGAACTTCCCCTTGAACCCCTGGGGGAAGTGTCCCTTGACCTCACTAGGGGCGTTTCCCCTAAACCCCCATTTGATTTTTGAAGTACACTATAATCTTGAGTTTGCACAATACAAGTCATTGTCTACACTCTTGACATTTTTCTTCCCAAATATTACTCGATGTATACTTGTCATCTAGAAGATGACTTTTTATTTTTGCGTGATGATGTCACTGTCATGCAATGCCTATTATTATGTTTTATAATATTGGTTATCCGCCAGTATATTAATTATTGTCAATGTATTAATTATTGTTGGTTGTTACTCTCAGGCGGTTGTGTTGGTTGGTTGACGGTTGTGTTCCTCTTGGAAACTGCCATGTCCTTTAAATATGTTGTGTACCACCAAGGGAGGTAGTTGTGTATCATCAGATGAATTTTAATCCTTGCCCAACCATCTTCGGTCTTCTTCTCTATAATGAATTCATGATCTTGTAAAGATATATTTTATTCCTATATCTGATATGTACTACCATTTGTATTATTATTTCTTTATGTAAATTACTAGGTATAGAAGTAAACACCCTCTCCTCCTCTTCTCTCTCCCACCACCTCTCTATCACTCCCTCTCCCTCTTTGCATAGGGTTTAGGGCTTAGGTATAGAAGTAAACACCCTCTCCTCCTCTTCTCTCTCCCACCACCTCTCTATCACTCTCTCTCCCTCTCCCTTTCACCGTCTCCCTCTCTCCCACATCTCCATTCCCCTTCTTTATTTCACTTTCCCCGTCTATCCCCCCTCTATCCCCCTCTATCCCCCCTCTCCCCCTCTCCCTCTCCCTTTAACTTGACATTAGAAGTTGCCAATCTGCAATTGTAGGTGTTGCATTCCATATATTTGAAAGGAGTGCACGCAATTGAATTTGAATAGGAGTGTCTTCTATTTGGCTTAAAATTTTATCCAGCTAACAATAGTGTTGAAGTTGCACCATAGTGTGCCACCATAGGATTTTGAAGCATACATTGGAATGTATTTAATTGGTGGCAATTATCCCAAGTCACCAAATAGAACAATAGAGCGTATGTCAAAAGGAATGTGATTCTGAGTTGGGAAAGCTTTTCGTAGCCTCATGTCAAATTTTTAAGTAGCTTAGGCCCTATAAAACTCATTTCATCTATTAGAATGTAGTGAATGTAGTACATTCTCTCTTGGAAAGTTGAAAGATCTTGTCCTTGTAAGGGTACCATTTCTTTGATTGGTATTCGTAGTGATGAATGAATTATTGATGCTTGTATGTTGAACACTAAGACGCCTATTGGTGCAAGGAGGAGCAATGACAATTGACCACTTGGGGCTGAGTTGATCATCATTGTCTTTATTGTTGTAATAAGGAGTGACTTTCCTGTGCCTGTTGTTCCTTGTACAAGTAGCTTAGGGGCAGTTCTTGGGTGCTTGATTGTAGGTGTCATAGAAAAATGCCATATGCTTTTTGTTATTGTGTAGACAACATAGTTTGTGTATGGTTATTGCAATTTTGGAGGACTTCAAACATGGTAAAATTACTTTTAATGAAATTAGCCACTATTTTTTTTTGTGATTGCTCTAAATCTGCCCAATTATTGTTCAAGTCTATTTCTTGGTTACCAAGCATCTCAATTTCATTTAGGTGGATAGGTAGACCTGGGTACAATCCTGATAAAAGTTTCCATTCATTTGGTGTATTTTTATGCAAAATGTTTTTATTGCTTATTGGGTTATCAATTGCGTCTTCTTGTTCTAGCTCGAGATTGGTTCTACGCACACACCAAGGATGGCATTGGTTTGAAAAAGCCTCCCAATTATGTTTAATCTCACATGATGTTTATCCAATACTTGTTTGAAGGTTGCAGAATGGTTTGTATAGAACTAATTCACTCCAACAAAATGCTTCAAAGCTATTGTCTTCCTTTGAAGGGATGGTTGTGAAGCATGGAGAGACTCAGACAATAGTTGTGGTGGGGCGCTTTGTCCATTGGTTTTTTTTTCCTTGTATCATTGAAGGTCCATTATTGGGTGACCTCTATAAGTGATGAGGACTCTAGGTGTGTAGGGCGTGAGATATAGGATTCAATATAGTTGGGGTATGTTATATCCGTTGCTAGTGTAATTGGTATATATTGTAGGTTTGTTTGGTTGACATTTAAAGATATAAATTTCCTACTAGATATGGAGAGTGGAAGTTTGAGCAAGAGGTGGCAAGTTTCCTGGGCACTAATGTCAAAGTCTACTAGGTTTTCAAGCAACATTCTTTGAAAATCAATTGGGGATAGTTTTTCAGAGTCAAACCTTGTTGAAATGGAGGACAACATGACATGGTATGTTTTTTATTTGTTTTTGGCCTTTGATGCATATTTTGCAATGTACTTTAGTAAACAATCAATTGACAAGATGGGCTAGAAATATACATTGGCTCGCCAGATAGATAGTAGTTGTGGGTTGTGTAAGTTTAGGTGATCATCATTACAAGTTGGGATGTGGGCAGGCTGACCATTGTCAGTTTTGTAGAGTTTTGATTTGTCTTGTGTGGTCCAAGGTGCTTTGCAGCAACACAGAAGAAAATCCCCTTTCATCCTTAGGCATGTTTGGGGGGTACATCTTGTGTGTCGTTGCACATAATTTAGAAGCTCGATGTAGTCACTGGCAGGGTTGGCAGAAGCAATCAATTGTGTGTCCATTAAACATGGATCATCAACAATTGATCGATAAATTGTTTGATTTCGCAACTTAAGACTTCGTGGATTCCATGTAGAGACATATCTATCAATAAAGTCAAGAGCATCTTGGATGGATCGAGTATCATTCCATTATAATTTCCCAATGTCCGGTGCATGTTGTATCCAAATGAATCCATGGATATGTGTAGATCCTCTATGTTTCCATTCATACCTGAGAGTCTATTTATTTAGTAATTATTGTGAAGGTAAAATAAAATTTAAAGTGGAATAGAGGTAATTTGTACCTATACCAATTATCTGTTGCACCCAGAAGCTTATCTAGGACCTCCTCACAGAATGCTATAAATATGTGGTACATATAGAGTGCTACTAGGTGGGGATTGTTGATTATATTTTGTAACCACCATCTTGTTGCAGCGCTGAGGTTTGGTGGTGAGGTGGTTGGCATGACCTTGTGCAAGTCTGGCCATTTAGTATCTGTTGCACTGCGTGTGAAAAAGAGAGCTGGGCACCCTATTTGAATCACCATGTCAAGAAGTTCTTCTTGTTGTTTACTCCAAAACACTCACGTGCCATGAATTGATGAGTTGGAGCACATGATTTGGTCAGCAAGCTTGTCGTCAGGCATGTCCTTCAACCTTTGACGTAGGTCATAAATTGATGTAGGTACCGTACCATCAAGCTACTTACGAAAAAATATAGATGTTGTTGCTTGGCTTCGATGATGCCTAAGGATATTAAGTATGAAGTACCTAAATCATGGGTGCTACCCAAATCTATTGTCATGATAGCGCAAGAGGTGGTGAGCATATTCATGTAGTTTGACATCTTTTATACATTGTTTCTTAAATGCAACTTTTCCTTGAGGGTACAGAGTTGGAAATTCCATTGCAAACAACCCTTATGTTGTGTATTCATTGATGGGAGATGTATAAATGGATGGCCACTATATATCTAGAACTGGTCGGCCTTCCCCTAGGTGTAGTAATGATCGTACCTCTTCCATTTCTCTTATTGCGGTGGGAAGGTTTGGAACAAATGATGTGGCTTGCATAATTTCTTCTATTTGGTCTTCATCAGTTTCATTTATTGATGTAGACACACTATCAGTATGATCCGCATTTGAAGTGGTAGTGTACAAGAGGTATGTAATGTCAGTGGAATGATTCCGCAATGATTTCAAAGCTGATTCATCTAACTGTACATCTCTGTAAAATGGGTCATTGTTTATTTTGTATTGTATTGCTTCATAAACACGACTTCTACTAACATAAAAGTTATATTTTTGATGCCCAATATTTTCTTTGTTGACTATAATTATGTCCAAGTCATCTAATCTCCTTGGCAAGAAAGATGTTATTATGGTAATGTCCCGAGGAAAACATATTGTGTGCCCGTTGTATTTTAGTTGGCCACCTCTTGCATAAGTAACTTGAAGAATAGGGTTGATTCTTGCAATCAACATCTCTTCAATTTGAGTAAAGACTTGTAAACATTGAGGTTGTTCACCAGGGTCCATATTATTCCATTTTGAGAACCGATTTCCATGTTTTTCCAATATGCATCTATAACAATTGGTTGACTCATTTGATTGTCTTGTTTTAATTCTTGGATATCTTTTCATGCAAACTCTGCATGTTGTAATAGTAGAAAGGCTATCCAATTTGGAACAAAAATGATTCCTTGTTGTGCAATATTCTTGAGAAAAATCTAGAGAGTATATCTACTCTAGTGGGGTGACCTGAGTGGTATTGTGTATTTGTGGTATATCTGCTTCTAGATGGATTCTTGCGGGTGACGTTGGTAGTGTAGAAGAGGTTGCTACATGAACAAGGGTTTGGCGGGTCTCTCTTTTTCTTTTTTTGATGATGTCCTTTGTAGCATGGTACCTTATTCTTCATTTTTTATTTCTTTGAGAATGCTTGTCTTGTTTGTTATCATTGGGCAAGTCTATTTATATATATACGCCTAAGAAGGAGGATTCGATATACCTAAAAGCAGTGTTTCTACAATTAGATTCTTAAATATTTTATAAAATAAGTTGTAACTAAAATAGATGGCGAGGAAAATTATTTAAGAGTTGTGTTTAGAGGTATGCATATGTGTAGAAAAATTATAAGTAGAATCATTAATAGGAGTCCCAATCTGTAAAAATGTACGCTTGTAAGTTTTTTTTATGATTGTATTTCTTTGTAACATTCAAAAGTAAGATATTAAAAATAACATGTCTAAGTATTGTATGTGTTTTTTTTGTTCTTGTTTAACTTTCCATGACATATTTAAAAATTTGATTGATTTGAATGAGAGTTTTATTTGAGGCAATCAGATGCTCTAGTATGCTAAATGATTGTATGAGTAAAGATTTAAAAGAGAGTGGAAAAATACTATAGTGGGTACTTGTAAATGTAGTAAACATGTTATTGACAAATTTGCTTATGTAACATTGGAAGAATTGGAACAAGAAAAGGTGCATACATAATATATTTATTTGTTGTTGGAAATATAGTACATACACATATAGTATTTCGCATTCTAAGCACAAACTATTTTTTTGGTTGTGGGAAACAGTAATGGAAAATTATATTTATCATTGTAGGGGATGAAAAACTTTCTATATAAATAGCATTCTAGTAGAAGCTTTCAAATTTTGATATTTAACTGTGCATGATGAGATCCATGTGCCAATTTTATGTAAGCTTTAGGGTTGTAAAGACAATGTTTTGTGTTTCTTCACCCCAAAAGGATTCATTTTGATGGTAAGTTCAAAGAGAAATTGAAAATTTATAATATTGTCCAAAATGTACTTTGTAACATCAGGCTCTGCTAGTAGGAGTTGGAAATCTTTTGCAGGTACTCCCAACAAATCAATGGAGGGCCCTTCAAATGTAGTTACCTTCAACAATTCTCTTGTAGCATATTGTAAGTCCATATTGAGCATGTAGCTGTAGCCACAGTTAGAGAGCTCAACAGAATTTGGGGCACCGAAATTTGTTTGTTGAGCAGTGAACAACCTTTTTCTTACATTTCTTGTTGTTCACTACTAGTGGACATGAAAGGTATTAGAACTTTTCCAAATGCAATTTAGTGATTTTTGCTTGTACAAAAATAGGTTGTGTTGGATAATTATTTGTTGACAATAGTAGAGATATCTATTGAATCAACACACTTGCATGGGTAGCTATGGCCTTTTGACAAGGATATAGAGGGTTGGTCATTCCCTACATTTGTATACCATATTGTTGAAGACAATTATTCAATTGTGTATTGTCATTGATGTTACACATGTATTTACACTCATGTAGTGATGTTACACAAATGTCTACATTCAGACCGAGCACAGTTGGTGAACAGAATGAATTATTTAGTGTTGACCGAGTTCCGTTGGGCATTGAAGAAAGTTTAGTGTTGACCGAGTCACTCAGACATTTCAGTCTTGGTCAGGCATTCAATGGAAACCGACTAACAATAATTTATTTTCTATAATTAATTGGTTATATGAGGCTAACTGAATTGTGATTTATTATTTGGAAGTATATTCAAGCCGACTTGACAGGGCTTACCATATATATATGAAAGGTCAAGTTTGGATTGAATGTGTGGAAGTGTAAGTGGATGAGAGAAACAAAAGTGTGGAATTCTATGACATGAAGAGTGACGGTGAAATCAGACAGGATTTTGATTGAGTACAGATCACTTGGAGCTGCAATAGAAGTTCTGATCAGCAAGGATCCAGTTATAATCAGAATAGAGATCCGAATCAACAAAGATAGTTTCTTACACATACAGGTCAATTCATTGTTACTTTCTAACAATTGTAGCAGTGATCTAAAATCTCTTAACAGAGTAGAATTAATAGCCTTTTTTGTAAATCCTCTCACAAGGTAACATTTCTATGTTGAAGTGTTAAAGACCTCTAACAAGGCCACTCCTCACAGGGTGATTAAATCCTTTAACAAGGTCACACCTAACAGTGTGTTATTGTAACCTTTTAACAGGGTTGGTTTCTAACAGGGCTCACTTCAGAAGAGTGAAAAATAGTAACTAGTTACATTTGTGGTTTTTCCCTTATTGGGTTTCTACGTTAAATCTTGGTGTCACCTATGTATATGTTATTTGTTTTATGCTTTATGTTTCTGCACTTAAAATTATAATAGCATTGGGTATTATAAAGATTGCTTTGACACCCGAGTTATAGAAGAATATCTTAATTAACTGAGTAACAGTGTTAAAGTATTTAAGACACCTAAGGGACAAAGGATTTGTTTTGGAGTAACTGATTCACCCCTCCCCTCTCAGTTACTTATCTCATTTCCAAAATTGGTATCAGAGCTTCAAGTGCTTTCAGAGAAGATTTCAAGGCCTAAGATAAAGATCAGAGATGTCTTACAGAAGGGAGATCCCTAAGCTAAACAAAGACAATTTCCTAGCATGGCAGGAGTAGATGAAGCTACATCTATCTACTATCAAAGATGTTGACTTGCAAATTTTAGAGAGAAAATATGTGGAACCAACAGGGACTATGACTGTGGAACAGATGATGGAACAGAAGCATCATAACATAATGATGATTGACATAGCTTCTTCACTCAGCTACTCGGAATTTGATGAAGTCAAGGACTGCCCTACAGCCTATGATATGTGGAAGAAATTACAAGACATTCATGGAGGAGATGCAAATGTAAAGAGAGCCAAAGCAGAAATTCTAAGAGGACAATTTGACTAGATAAAAATGAAAGAAGGAGAAGACATTACAAGATACGGTGAAAGAATCAAGAAGAATGTGAGTGCCATCAGAGTTGCAGGTGGAATAATTGAAGATACAATAGTGGTCAGCAAGGTACTAAGAACTTTACTTCCTATCTATGCTATTAGAGTTTTAGCTATTCAAGAGACGAGGTGTAACAAAGATATAACTCTGGATACATTAGTGGGAAGGCTTACAACTTTTGAGCTAGACAACTTTGACAATTACTCTCCTGGCTCTAGCAATCTTGAGTCTGCATTCAAAGTGAAATTGAACCTTGGTAAGAAGGATAGATACTCAAAATAGAAGAAGATTGAAAGTGACAGTGATGATGAATCTGATGATGACATCATTGAAGCATTACTTGCAAGAAGAGCTACAAAAGGAAAATACAGAGGAAAGATACCATTGATTTGTTTTTCATGGAATGAGGTTGGTCACATTGCTGCAAAGTGTCCGAACAAAGAAGACAAAGATGAGAAAAAGTTCAACAAATTCAAAGGTAGGAAAGATTTCAATAACTACAAAAGCTACAAGGATAAAGGTAATAAGTCTTGTTATATTGCTAAAGATTCTGACAGTGATGAAGAAGAAGAAATGGTTTATATTGTCATCAAGGATCAGTCAAATGAAGAAGATGAAAAGACAACACTTTTCTCACACATCAATAAAAATGACACATGGATAATTGATAGTAGTTGTTCTCATCACATGACTGATGATAAGACAAAGTTTGAACATATTGAACACTATGATGGTGGGAGTGTCAATTTTATGAATGATGAACCTTGCCCTGTAAGAGGAAAAAGTTGCATTGTTTTGATAGAAGGAATCAAATATGATAATGCTTATTGGGTTGAAGGATTGAGGAGAAATCTACTTAGTGTAGCACAGTTGAACAACATTGGCTTCAAGGTAGAATTCATGAATGGTAAGGCCAAGCTCCTGGATGGTAAAGGGAACCTAGTCGGAACTGGAAGACAAACAAAAGGTAATCTATTCTATCTTGATCTCACTGAAGGTTCATGCTTTATTGCACAAGTAGAAGAAATCTGGTTATGGAATAAAATGTTGTGTCATATAAACTTTGATAATCTGGTAAACATAAGCAAGAACAAGAGAGACAAAGGTATTCCTATTTTGAAGAAACCCAAGTTAGCAATATGCAAACAATGTCAAATTGGAAAGACGAGCAAGAATAGTTTCAAAAGCAAGAATTACAATACTGATGAAGTCTTGGAATTGGTACATGCTGACCTATGTAGACCAATTGGAACAACAAGCTATACTAGAGAGAAGTATTTTATTCTTTTTGTTGATGATCATTCTAGAATGATGACTGTCACCTTTCTCAGAGAGAAATTAGAAGCTTTTCAAAAATTCAAATGGTATCTTGCAAGAGTTGAAAAGGAAACGGGAAAGAAACTAAAATGCCTAAGATTTGACAGGGGAGGAGAATTCATTTCTAAGGAGTTCAATGAATTCTGTAATGAGAGAGGAATCAAGAGAGAGGTATCTACCCCTAGTACACCACAACAAAATGGAATATCAGAGAGAAGAAATAGATCCATCATGGATTGTGCCAGAACCCTAATGATTGAAAAGAATGTTGTTGCCAAATACTGGAAGGAGGCCATCAACACTACAATGTTCACCCTGAACCGAGTTCAAATGAAGAAAGGTATTAATTGGACACCTTTTGAATTATGGTATGGCTATAAACCTATTGTTCATTAGTTCAAAGTATTTGGAAGTAGATGCTACATCTTGAAGAAAGAAATAAATGGAAAGCTAGATGCAAAAAGTGATGAAGGAATATTCCTAGGTTACTCATGTAAAAGCAAAGCATACAAATGTTTGAATCTTAATACTCATAAAGTCATAGAAAGTGTACATGTCAAGATTGATGAGTTTGTAGAAAAATGTGAAGAGAACATCAGTAAAGAGCCTGAAGACTACATGAACTTTGTGTATCATGAACCTGATACTATACCTATGACTCGAGCAATGGTGATGGGACAACATAACTGTCGACCACTAAATATACTAGCACAAACTGTGCAACCCAAGTTGCAAACTGTGCAACCTGAGCTATTGGTACAAGAAACTGAGTCATAGACAGAGGGAACTGAGTCACACACAGAGGGAACCGAGTCACAGACGGAGGACCCTGAGTCACAGATAGAGGGACCTGAGTCACAGACAGTGGAACCTGAGCATCAGATAGAGGAATAGGAAATAATGTTTGAGAATGACAAACCTAGTGGATCAAGTCCAGAATCTAGATTGAAGAATCCAGTACTTTCAAAATATGTTAAAAGGCATCATGCACCTGAGCAGATAATTGGAGATCAGACAGAAGGTGTAATGACAAGGAATAAACTCAAAGGTACATGCTTACTAAGTGAATTTGAACCTAGAACTGTTAAAGATGCATTGAATGATGAAATTTGGATAGAAGCAATGAATGAAGAAATTGAGCAGATTGAGAAGAACAAAACTTGGACTCTTGTGCCTAGGCCAAAGGACAAGAATGTGATTGGAACCAAGTGGGTTTTTAGAAATAAGATGAATGAAAATGGTAAAGTTTGTAGAAATAAGGCCATATTAGTTTGTAAAGGATATGCTCAAGAAGAGGGTATTGACTATTGAGAAACTTCTTCTCCTGTTGCAAGACTTGAAGGAGTCAGAACTCTTCTGGCATATGCTACACATAAAGGATACAAAGTATATCAAATGGATGTGAAATCTGCATTTCTAAATGGAATCCTAGAAGAAGAAGTCTACATTGAACAACCTGAAGGATTTGTTGATCCTAGCAAAAGGAATATGGTTTGCAAGCTGCATAAAGAATTGTATGGACTGAAGCAAGTGCCTAGAGCCTAGTATGAAAGATTGCATAGCTATTTAGTAAGTATTGGATTTTAGAGAACCAATGATAACAGTAGCCTGTACATCAAAGAATGACCACATAAAAAAATACTGTGAGCAGAGATATTTGTTGATGACATATCATTCACTGGTTATGATGACCTATGCAAAGAATTCTCTGTAGCTATGAGTAAAGAATTTGAGATGTCTATGTTTGGTGAGATCAAATTCTTTGTTGGATTACAATTACATCAAATGAAGGATGCTATCTACATTACTCAATCAAAATATATCAAGGAGATACTTAAGAAATTTGGTATGGAAGATTCCAAACCTGTTGGAACACCCATGTGCACTGGACAGAAATTGTCTAAAGATGATGATTCAAAGGAGGTAGATCAGACCAAATACTGATCCATGATTGGAAAATTGCAATATGTTGTTCACACCAGACCCGATATTGCATTGGCAGTTGGTATTGTTGCAAGTTTTTCAGCTAATCCTAGAGATAATCACCTAATGGAAATCAAAAGAATTCTGAGATAGCTGAAGGGTACTGAAGACTATGGTTTATGATATAAGAAAGGTGGAAACTTTGATTTAAAGGAATTCACTGATGTTGATTGGGCTAGAAGTGTCGATGACAGGAAAAACACCAGTGGTGGAGATTTCTTTCTTGGAAAGAGGTTAGTGTCTTGGACTAGCAAGAAACAATATTGTATCTCTCAGTCTACAACAAAAGCATAATATGTTGTTGCAGTAGTGAACTGTTCAAACATCATATGGATCAAGCAGTTGTTGTCAGGAATGAAGGAAGAAGTAAAAGAATCAGTGATTATCTATTGTGACAAAACTAGTGCCATTAAAATTTCAAAGAATCTTGTGATGCACACCAAAACCAAGCATCTAGCAATAAAGTATCATTTTTTGAGGGAATTGGTACAGAATAAAGAAGTAAGGTTGGAATATGTGAATACCAAAGAACAAGTTGCAAACATATTCACCAAACCTTTACCTAAGGATGCATTCTTGTATCTTAGATGAAAGCTAGGGGTTCTTCCCCTAACTGAAGCTCACTAAAATACAGTTTAGTGATGCATCAACCCGAGCGACAGTGAAGATCTATCAGTTGATGCAAGTATATCAGAGCACATTGCAGATGAATTAGTACACTCAGGTACATTACAATTACATAGTGAAATAGTACTGACTATTGGTATTTGTGAAGATGGTGTCTTTGGCATCTGTTGTCAAAGAGGGAAAGTTTTCTATAATACATAAGAATAAGATAAAAGAGGGAGATTTTCACTATAATACAGTAAGAGGGAGAATTTTTTGTCAGAGGGAGTTTTTGGATGAGAATCAGAATGAAGCTAAACACATTAATGAAATTTTTCTCTTGCTCTACAAATTCTTTGTATTATGACATGTTGTGTTTCCATCAATGCTAAAGAGGGAGATTGTTGAAGAAAATTATTCAATTGTGTATTGTCATTGATGTTACACATGTATTTACACTTATGTAGTGATGTTACACAAATGTCTACATTCAGACCGAGCACAGTTGGTGAATAGAATAAATTATTTAGTGTTGACCGAGTTCAGTCGGGTATTGGAGAAAGTTTAGTGTTGACTGAGTCACTCGGGCATTTCAATCTTGGTCGGGCATTCAATGACAGCTGACTAACAGTGATTTATGTTCTATAATTAATTGGTTATATGAGGCCGACTAAATTGTGATTTATTATTTGGAAGTATATTCAAGCTGATTTGACAGGGCTTACCATATATATATGAAAGGTCAAGTTTGGATTGAATGTGTGGAAGTGTAAGTGGAAGAGAAAAACAAAAGTGTGGAATTTTGTGACATGAAGAATGAAGGCGAAATCAAACAGGATTCTGATTGAGTACAGATCACTCAGAGCTGCAATAGAACATCTAATCAGCAAGGATCCAGTTATAATCAGAATAGAGATCTGAATCAACAAAGACAGTTGCTTACACATATAGGTCAATTCATTGTTACTTTCTAACAATTGTAGCAGTGATCTAAAATCTCTTAACATAGTACACTTAATAGTCTTTTGTGTAAATCCTCTCACAAGATAGCATTTCTATGTTGAAGTGTTAAAGACCTCTAACAAGGCCACTCCTCACAGGGTGATTAAATCCTTTAACAAGTTCACACCTAACAATGTGTTATTGTAATATTTAACAGGGTTGCCTCCTAACAGGGCTCACTTCAGAAGAGTGAAAAATAGTAACTAGTTACATTGGTGGTTTTTACCTTATTGGGTTTCCACGTTAAATCTTGGTGTCACCTGTGTATATGTTATTTATTTTATGCTTTATGTTTTTGCACTTAAAAGTATAATAGCATTGGATATTATAAAGATTGATTTGACACCCGAGTTACAGAAGAATATCTTAATTAACCGAGTAACAGTGTTAAAGTATTTAAGACATCTAAGGGACACAATATTTGTTTTGGAGTAATTGATTCACCCCTCCCCTCTTAGTTACTTATCTCATTTCCAACAATTTTTAATGCAGATGCTTCAGACAAAGTAGGATTGATTATAATAGAGGTTGAAAAGGTGCTATCAAGTTTTTTTCCATTCCATGATATTAGACGTGTAGATTTGATCAAAATTATTACTGGGGTTTGTGTGGCAAACATATCAAAGATTTGTTTGCCTTCAATTTCACAGTGGTGACCCCATACTGTAATATCTATGGAATAGTTTGAAATGTCTTTTATTGTTTTTGTTCATTTCTTAGTGTCATTTCCATTTTTTTGCGTATGGTTGATGGAGGAGTTATAGATACAAATATCCCTATGACATCTACTAGGGAGTCGATGCGAAATGTATCTAGCGAATCTATGCACTTAAAATGGAAGCAATGCTTGGGTATTGTAGAGTCTGGACATGTGGAAGGAGTTATGATTCATGAGCTTAACATGACTATTTCGTACGGGTTTGTTGAGATGCTATATTTTGTGTCTGCAAGTTTTATGCGGCCACCAGAAATCTTGTATAGAGAACCAGGGTGGAAAACATAGTAGAACTCATATATGAGCTCATTAAAACAAGCTACATGGATTCCAGATGTGTCTTTATCTATGAATTCAAAACCAAATACTTTTCCTTCACGAGTAGCATTTTTGTCTTCATGGATTGGTGTTTTTCCTAATGATCGACCCTCAATGGACCAATGCCTATGATATGAAGGCAATGATTTAATGGGGAGTGATTGAAAAGGAGCCATATTTTGTATAGAATACTCTGTAGTTGAAGAAGACCCTAAGGCATGGTTAGAGGGTGAAGGTCAAAGGTAGTAAGTAACCTGAAGGAGTGGAATTGGGCTTCCAACTATAGGTGCATTGTTTGAGAAGATTTCAAAGTATTCGATTAAGAGTGCCCTTTATAGAACAAAGAGTGACAATTTAGGAAGGAGTTTTAGTTTGGAAATTAAGAACTTTAAGATGGTAGTGTTAAATAAATAGCTTACGTGAAGTTATGGAGCATCTTGCAAGAAAATTTCTTGAGGCAAATAATTGATCCCTTCACCAAATCCTCTTTAATGACAAGATCTTTGAATTTGTCTGACAGTAGTGCAGAATGGGTGTGTTCACCATCAGAGAGGTCCAGTCGGTATTTGGTAGATGTAGAATGTGTTTGTTGTATAGTATGTATAGATATAACTTGTAAGTATGTATCTGTAATAGGCGTGCCTACAAGAATCTTAGCAAGTGCGCCTATTGATAGTCACCATCGTGAAGTATAATCTAAAAGGAAACAAGTAACCTACAAGTGCAGGTAAATTATTTGGTTAGGTGGTGGAAGACTTAGTATTAGCAAAATGTAGATCAATTTTAGGCGAAGTAGTTTGAGCACATTATATTCATATAGATGTTTATAAAAGAAAACAACACGTTGTTAGTTAAGCTGTTGATCTTTCCTTCGTTTCCCCAGGTTGAAAATAAATGTGCCCAAGGAATTACGTTAGTTTTGTTTTGTAAAAAAGTGCATTGTATACCATTATATCTCTATAGACAAGCCAATTGAATAATAAACAAACTGTGAAAAAATAAACTCTTTCGAGGAAAACTTAATAGAAAGACATTGATTTATTTATTTTTTGTACCAAATAGTACATTTATGTCTATAGATAGATTACATAGTACAAAAATAGAAGCTTGTATATTTACAATAGATTTTCAATATAAATAGGTGTTCTTGAACTACTTAGTGGAAGGTAAGACAAATGATCACTTTGTGTTCAAGTACGTCTCATATGCCTCAACTATAGAGGGTGTTGCACCACCTGTGTAATATCGATCATAATACATCTCTTTCATGAAGGTGCAGAGGCTCTCCAACTCAGTACAACCATCTTGAAGTGTATTGACATCTTTTTCTTCGACAAGTGGCAATTGGGATTCAACTTTGAAGTTCAACACAATATCATGACAATTGGTTGACAAAATCGTAGATAGAGACTGAACATTGGTTGCAAGATTTGTTGGCTGATTCACTGAGCAATACGATTCTTGTAGTATGGTGGCTACAATTATTGGAGTTGAGGGGCTGCTAACATTCTTTGTTGTATCTCCACTAACGACTTCAATGATTTCATGATTATTCATGTTTGTTGTCTTTTCCTAAGAGAAATGAATGTAAATATGGTATAATTTGTAACTCTAAGAATAATCGTGGTGGGCAAAAGTTTTCACTTGCATTTAAATATGATCTTAATTTGCAGCAGGAATAATGGGTGATAAAACTCTTAGATTTAATTTTATATTAAAGATTTCTATAATGATTGCTCTATTAGTCATTCCTGAATCAACATCTTAGATTTAGGGGAAAAAATTGATCGTAATTTATGTTTAAAAAGCTAAGATAATCAATGTTGTATTGTCATTAACCTTAATCTTAAGACCATAAACTAAGTTGTAAACAACCCTAACCCTAATCATGACTTAAATTGTAATGATTATTCTAACCCTGACCATAATAGAAACACTTACTTTAGCAAAAAAATTAATCACATTCCTATATCTACCCTCAATCATAACCTTCAACCTAAGTTGTTAGGATTAACAAGGCAGAAATAACAGTTACATGCAGAAATATAATCTATAACAAAGAATAATAAATCAAACTAGAAGAGAACACAAGACACAAAGATTTAATGTGGTTCACCCAATCCCTGGGCTACGTCCACCAAACAACAAATTCTAATATTATTTTTATCTAGTGATTACAATCAGATCTCAATTCGTAGATCCCTCACATCTCAATACCACAGTAAAACATACAACATAATCATGAAACCCTAACCCTAAGCCAATTTATACAAATTTATTCCGCTTTAGGGTTAGAACATGTCGGTCAAGAAATTGGCCGAAAATAAGACTCAACAAATTTTCAGAAAGGTAAATCACTTTCCTGATCAGTCACCATAATATAAGAATCTCTCACTTGGGGACCAATCAGACTCCACATAAACCAACAATTCTCCCACTTGGAGACTGATCTTGTAGCTAAACCACTACCCTATGAAGCTCCCACTGGATCCAACCTTCCTGGACTATGTTGTTCTCTTAGTCTATTCAATCTAGAAGACCAACCGAAACTGAACAAGAATTCAGCTTCTCCCTTGTTACAACCTTTGTAAACATATGCACTGGATTATCATCTATATGAATCTTTTCCAGCTTTAACTGCCCATCATCCAAAACTGACCGAATGAAATGATACCGCAATTGTATGTGCTTTGTCTTTGAATGCAAAGCAGAATTCTTCACAAGATGAATGACACTCTGACTGTCTGAATACAGATAGTTATCCGCATGTGGATGTCTCAATTCTTCCATGAAGAATTGAAGCCATATCATCTCCTTGGCTGCCTCAGTAGCAAAAACATACTTTGCCTCTGTAGTGGATAAATCATTCACCTTTTGTAACTGAGAAATCCAACTCACTGCTGTCCCACCAATAGTAAATACATAACCTATAGTACTCCACCTGGTATCTATATCTCCTGCCAAATCTGAGTCAACATAACCATGAACAGTAGTAGTAGAGCCCCCAAAGTCTAAACACTTATTAGATGCACCTCTCAAATATCTGAGAATCCATTTGATTGCATTCCAATGCTCAATCCCAAGGTGACTCATATACCTGCTAAAGAATCCCACTGTATGTGCAATGTCTGGCCTAGTACAGACCATAACATACATTAAGCTCCCTACAGCTGAAGCATAAGGTATCTTGGCCATTTTAGCCTCTTCTTATGGTGTCTTTGGACACATCTCCTTAGTCAATTTCAAATGAATAGGCAAAGGTGTAGTGACAGCTTTGGCATCCTTCGTGGAGAATCTTTGCAACACCTTTTCAACATAATCAGCCTGAGATAGAGTTAATTTTCTGTTCTTCCTATCTCTGCAAATTTTCATGCCAAGGATTTGTTTTGCTGCCCCCAAATCCTTCATAGCAGAATATTTTGCTAACCGTTGTTTCAACCCCTTAATATGATCCATGTTAGACCCAACTACAAGCATATCATCAACATATAAACATAAAATAATGTAGTTGTCCTTATTTAACCTCTTGAAATAAACACAATGGTCAGAATTACATTGAGTGTATCCATTCTCATTCATAAAAGTATCAAACTTAATATACCATTGTCGAGGTGCTTGCTTCAAGCCATATAAACTTTTCTGCAGTTTGCACACTAAAATCTCCTTACCCTTGACCTCAAATCCCTGTGGCTGTACCATATATAATTCTTCATTCAAATCACCATGAAGAAAAGTTGTTTTAACATCAAGCTGCTCTAAATGCAAATCTTCAATAGCCATAATACTTAAAACAGTACGAATAGAAGTAATTTTAACAACTGGAGAAAATATCTCATCAAAATCAATACCATGTTTCTGTGCAAATCCTTTTACGACCAATCTGGCTTTAAATATTTTCTTACCTCCATCTTCTTCTTTCAATCTGTAAACCCATTTATTCTGCAAAGCCCGTTTAACTGCAGATAACTTACATAAATCCCAAGTTTGATTTTTCAGCAAGGAGTCCATTTCATCTATCATTGTAGACTCCCACTGAAGCTTTGTATCCACCTACATAGCTTCATTATAACAATCAGGTTCACCACCATCAGTTAATAAAACAGAATACAAAGAAGGTGAAAATCTATCTGGAGGTCTACTTAGCCTTGTTGACCGTCTAACATTCACTGGGGTGTGTGGTATTTGTTGTTGCTATTGTTGCGGAGCATAAGGAATTACTAGAACATTATCTTTTGGAGTATCATCCAACTCTACATAATCAATGTCTTTCTTCTCATGTTGTTGCAACAGATCTTTGTACAACACTTTCTCATTGAATATGACATCCTTGCTTCTTACAATTTTACAATTTTCAGAATTGAAAAGTCTATACCCAAATTCATCAATGCCATATCCAACAAATACACATTTCTTTGATTTTGCTTCCAGCTTGGTTCTATTTTCAAAATCTATATGTGCAAATGCTTCACAACCGAAGGTTCTAAGAAAAGAATAACTTACCTTCTTACCAGTCC
>MU226447.1:1320777-1346847 GCA_018584345.1 Thuja plicata
CATGCCTAAATTCATTCATTCATACCATTTCTTCAATTTGTCTCATTAAACCAAAAATTGCCCTTTGTGTGTTTTAGGAGCAACCAGGGATTGGTTGTCTTCTTGAGTTTGGAGTCTTAGTGATTGAGACCCTTTTCATTTGGTGTTCAGATTTACTTGTAGGACACCTTAATCATCAGTGATTGGTGATCTTTTAGGGCATTTACACAAACCTTTGCAGTGATTGCAAGAAGAAGGTTTTTGAAGGACAAATATATTCGATTTTGGGTGTACCACCACGCCTCCATTGCATCACCCCCATACACTTGTATGCACAAGCTCTAATTTATCATCTCTTTTCCTTCCCACCCTTCAAGAAACTAACTCTCTTTTGTTTCCCATACACACAACTTTCACAGAAATCTAAGTTTACACATTTCAGACCTGGTAAAACTTTCTTTGAGTGAATTAATTTCATACCTTTCTCACTCATGTGCCCAAGTCTGTTGTGCCATAGTGTTGTTTCTGTATCCACAACAACTGTTTCATGTTCAACCTGCTCAACTGCAACAACTGTTCCTGAACATTCCTTTTTCTCTGTAACAATTAAAGTAGAAGGAACAATATTGCCTGTACAAAGATATAAGGTGCCTACTTTCATACCTTTTGCTACTACTAAGGAACCTTTTGAGACCTTCCAATTTTTATCATTAAAAGTAACTGTGCAACCCTCATCACCTAGTTGCCTTGCTGAAATTAAATTTCTACTCAGCCTTGGAACATGTCTTACCTCTTGTAGTAGCCAATGATTCCCATTCTACAACTTAATCTTAATTCTTCCCTTCCCAACAATTTGACAAGGTTCGTTATCTCCCAAATAAACTAGCCCAAAATTACCTTGGACATAATCAATAAAATAACTCCTATGGGGTGTAGCATGAAAAGAAGCCCCTAAATCCAGAACCCGTGAATCATCAACATTTTCAAGGGAAAGGACCAAAACATCATCGCTAGATTTATTACTTACCACATTTGCCTGCTTATTGCCTTCTTGTTTGTCTCCTTCATTTTTCTGAGACCAACAATCTTTCTTCTTATGACCTGGTTTTCCACAGTACCAGCAGTCACTAGGTCCTCTTGATTGAGACCTCTTTCCCTTTGACTTATCTCGTGATTTCCCATGATTTCCAGAGTTGTTTCCTCTATCTCTTATTCTGCCTCTGCTTTCTGTATTCAACACGCTACCTGATGTAGATACACCTGAGATTTTCCTACGAATTTCCTCGCTCAGAATAACACCAATAAAATCATCAAATTTTAGGGTGTTCATATAGAAATAGAGTTACTAACGACCATTATCAAGCTATTCCAGCTTTCCGGCAAAGAAGACATAATCAAGAGAGCCCTAATTTCTTCATCGAAATTAATATTCACAGAGGATAATTGACTAGTAACTGTATTAAACTCATTTAAATGATCAGCCACTGACCCACCTTCTACCATCTTCATATTAAATAAATGCTTCATAAGAAATACCTTATCAAAGCGCAAGGCTTTTCATACAACTTTGCTAGGGATTCCATAAGCTCTTTAGTTGTTGTTGATTTCGTAATATTAAACAACACCGATTGAGCTAGGCATAAGCGAATGCTGCCCAGTGCCTTTCTATCCAGAATGTTCCAATCCTCCTAAGACATAGCGGGATCTTTCTTGGACACTCCTTCCAAAGGTCGCCATAAATCCTTCTGATAGAGATAGTCCTCCATTTGCATTTTCCATAATTGAAATTTCTGCCTATTAAACTTTTCAACCTTCAGCCTACCCTCGTCTGCCATAACTCCCACTTGATCGTGAGACTCCCACTCAACCGTGAGACCTTCTTGTAGAGGATAATTGAAAACAATCGTAGCTCTGATACCACTTGTTAGGATTAACAAGGCATAAATAACAGTTACATGCAGAAATATAATCTATAACAGAGAATAATAAATCAAACCAGAAGAGAACACAAGACACAAAGATTTAACGTGGTTCACCCAATCCCTGGGCTACGTCCACCAAACAACAAAGTCCAATATTATTCTTATCCAATGATTACAATCAGATCGCAATGGGAAAATCCCTCACATCTCAATACCACCGTAAAACATACAACATAATCATGAAACCCTAACCCTAAGCCAATTTATACAAATTTATGCCGCTTTAGGGTTAGAACACGTCGGTCAAGAAATTGGCCGAAAATAAGACTCAAAATTTTTTCAGAAAGGTAAATCACTTAAAAGGTAAATCACTTTCCTGATCAGTCACCATAATATAACATAAGTTACATCCTAATTCTAACCATTATACTAACAATGATTTAACCCCTAACCCTAATCATAATTGTAACTCTAAGCCTATTCACATCCCTAACTCCAACCCTAACACGATCTCTATCCCAAACATTAAATTGCAATCTTAAACAACATCATAAATCCCAACCCTAACCATGGTTTAAATCTAAACTCTTATCCTAACCCTAACCCTAAATATTAATCTTAATCTCTACTCGTAATTATAACGATCATAATATAAACCTTAAGCCAAATCATAATAGTTATGGCAACCCCTAATCTTAATCCTATACAAGATCATAACTCAAACTCTAAGCACAATCTTAGACTTAAACATGACATAAATTTAGGAAAAATAGATTCAAGCCTAATGTGAGTAAGTTAAAAAATAAAAAATAAGAATATTTGTTTGGGAAAATATATTACTCTACTTCAATCAATGACTGCATTTTGACTTTTGTGCACATAACAAATTCTTTTATGTTAGCTTTAGGCTCTTAAGTCACAAAAGGAAGAAACCTCAATAAAATCTTCAAAATGTTTAATAGCTTAAAATGCACAAAATAAAGGTGGGTACGTAATGGATCCTTTCCCCTAATTTACTAATATCTGTTTAGAAATTTGTATACTTTTATCTTTAATCAATTATTATTATTAAGCTAACAAAATAATTATAACTAGTTAATGAAATTTTGTTGCTTTAAATCAGGATAATTATTAACTGTCGTCAAGGACTCAGATTTTAGGAAATGAGTTTCTAAAGCTGATTTGTTACGATTAGGGCTAGGGCTTAATAAAAAAAAGATAAATAGTTAAACATCATAATTCAATAAAAAATAAAATAAAACAAACTAAATACAAAGTAAAATATATCAAAATATAGAAATGATTCTTTATTTTTTAACAAATAAATAATGAATTCATTAATTTAATGAATAATTCAATAAAGAAATACAAATAATATTTTACTTAAAATATTAATAAATTATATAGCTAGAAATTAAAATCAGTATGTTACAAATACTACTAATATGAGTTGAATAAAAAATAAAATATTATCAAATAAAGAAATATTAGTATATTTAATCTAAATATAATTATATTGCTAAATAATTTATCTTTTTTAAACTTCGATTGAACTTCCAATCAAATAGATAAACAATATTAAAAGTAAGTAAAACTAGCACTTGCACCAGAAGAGGGTGCAAGGATTACGCCGATAGGAAAATATATTTAAGTTAACATGAAAAATTCAACAAGATAAAGTAATAGAAAAAAAAGATTACTAAGAAAAATGCATAGTTGGTAGGTTGTGTATTCAATCTTTGAAATCCCATATGAAACCAATTTATGAGCTACATAAATAGAAGCCTATGAATAAAAATAAATTTGAGAGATCATGATCAAGACTATGAAGCTTTTGAGAGACAATAGAGTGATGAACTAAGTAGAATAATCACATTGGACTCATTGAAAGATTCAACAAGATTTACCCAATTAAAACAACAAAATATTATTAAGTTCCAAGATATTTTATTATTAATTAATTTGACTTCAAATGTATATATATAGAGAGAGGGAGAGTTGTTGTTATGCTTCCTGAGCATTACTGCTCTCTTTGGTGAAATGACATTCCTTTCAGACATTTTTACAAACAATTGCCTTCCAATATCTAGACATCTGCACTTCATATGCATGGCTATGAGGGAATTTGCCACAGTTATATCAGACTCAAAGCAATTTTGTATAATGTAATTATGGATCTCCTTTCCCTCTCGGAGGACTGCTTCGCTAGCATGTCCATTCTTAGCATATCCTGCAATCGGTGAATACCACGAAACCAAATTTCTTTTCTTCATCTTGTCAAAGACTTTGAAAGTCATATCTATCATCATGCACTTAGAGTACAGAGCTATGAGGGAGACATCTACTAATTGAAACCTATTCTTGATGATCAAATTATGGATACCATTACCCTCTCTCAGAGCTTCTAGACTGGCACATGCCTACAGAGCACTGACGGTGGACACAGAATCAGGCTTCACATCACTAGTTATCATCTGATGAAACAATGTCAAAGCCTTAGAGGCAAACCCATTTTGGTTATACGCTGCAATCGTTGTATTCCATGATATCACATCTCTCTCGGTCATATTATCAAACAACTGGTGAGCAATCTCCACAAACCCACACTTAGAATACATAAATATGAGTATCATTGCCCCTTTTAAATCAGAGAGCAAAGCACATGCCTCGAGCACAAAGGGGAAGGTCAAATTCTCAGCATGTACACCTTCATCTTGCATTTGGTAGTATAATCTAAGAGCTTCCTTGTAGATCCCAATACAGGTATAGCCTCTGATCCTGGTGTTCCATACAAAGACATTTCGTTCAAACATTTTGTCAAACAGTTGGCGTGCTTCTACCATGCTGCTATAGACTGCATACATTGCAGCAAGCTTGGATTCCAAAAAGACATGCTGATGCACTCTGGTGATTAATAAATGAGAGTGCACTATCTTGGCTTGAGATAACAACTTGTTTTTAAAAGAAGCCGACAAGAGGGAAGCATAGGATTATATAGTTCAATTCATGTCATCTATAGATATATTATTTCTGGGTTGTGAAGAATCCCAATAAAAAAAAAACAAAACAAAAAGAATCCCAATTTTATGAAGGTTTGAGAGAGGCAATGACTTGAAGAAACAAGCATATGAATTTTCTGACTCTGTAATTCATAATAGATTTTATATGGCTAGCATGATTCCACAGTCGATTTAATAACTTTGGGAATTAAGTGGGAAGATAACCCATATGATCCCGTCTCGGGACTTGGAGGTTCTGAGAAAAACTTTCAAAGCATCATTGGTGCGTTCCTTCATGACCAACCACCTTGGACTCTTCTGCATGGCAAGCATGCCCATGCCCAAGGAAATGGGCGGCAGGATGCCTAACCTGAAATGTCCTATGCAGGGATCAAAATATTTATGCTAATCTCACTACATCATCTAGAATTTTCTCTGGTAAACCCATTGACCGACAAGGGAGTCGTCAAGTTTTAACAATGGGGTAATGATGTTGGAAACGTGTTTTACATGATTTCAGGCTTACATATACACTAGACAGAAATCCTTGTTCAAAACATCACCATTTGCTTATTGAATCCCTAGAGAAGAGGTTTTTATTACAATGGAGAAGAATGAAGGTTTGGCAGAGTTTAATGTGAAAATTGTGGAGAGTTGCCTTGTGCAGCCATGCCTGCTTTGGCCCACGCTCACTACTCTCTATCTCTCCAACCTTGATAACCAGCTAGCAATGAGAATGGGCATTGATGTGTTGCTTGTCTACGAGGGTTGTGAAAATGTTTTGCCAGAACCTGCCAAAACAATACGAGAAGCTCTGTCTAAGGTATTGGTGCATTATTATCCTCTGCTGAGCATGCCGCTTCAATCTATACCCAACCTGGAATGCGCAAGGAACAACAAGGAAAAACAATAGCGACAAGCAGGAAAGAGATACAAACGAAATTTACCTCTTCCCGGCTGGAATGGAAAAAGCACCTTAATCTGGAACTATTTGATCTGATCGCAAATTGATTAGATCCGATCACATATTGATTAGGAGATCCAATTTCATTTGGAAAAAGATTTGATATGATTTGATCAATCAACATCAGTGATTTTCATCATAAGAAAAACCATCGAATGGTAAGCTATCCGGTTTCAGTGCGTTGGACAGGTTTTACGTGAAACCTCACTTAATATAGCCTATCGGTTAATCAAACAATTTAAACTACAATTTATTTGTTAAAAATTTAGAATGTTTTAATGATATCAAATTTTCACAACTCATTCTGAATTATTGTGAGGAATGAAATAAAATTACACATGTTAGACTACTGAAATGGCCACCATCGATAAGTCATCACCTTAAAACTGAGCATTGCATAAAACATGGACCTTGCTTATCCTATTTTATTATTATTTCATAAAGAGGTCTTTTGGAGGAAAAAAAGGTTTTTAATTAAAAAAATGAATTTTAAAATGACTCAGTTTGGCGGAAAAAGTATACGGGAGGTTTTTTTTGTGAGTTCATTTGCATTATGTAGATTATTTGAATTTCCTCTCGTGAAACCCTTGCAGTTTTGTTGGATTGTTCATCTCAACCTTTTGGAGGACGAAAACCTATTAATCACGGTGTTGAAAGATACTCCCTGGTTAATACAATGTGGTTTGTGGTTTGTTCAGAGTTGCAGGTTGTGTGAAAATGAGATCTTTTAACGGGTACGATCGAAATTGATTTGTTGAGTTAGCAGAAGTTTTCTCATATAGTTTGTGGACTCCACGTATGAAAGTGGGTTTCTTGATTCTTGGTGAAGATTTTGATAGTTACTGGTAATGAAGTTGGATGCCATGGTTGGAGCTGATACCATAGCCAGGCGTTGGATGTTTATAGCGATTTTGGGTTATTGCATATTGCTGGCCTCCAGAGTCATGCCAGGTTGAACGACAGACTGAGCAAGGTAGATACAAGACACCGTGCTGAAAAAAATTCGGTCTTAGAAAGGGTAATTGAAGGTTTGTAGGTAGGTCAACCCCCCTTATTACCTGCTGTTGGTATTCCAAGATGGGCACAAGGAATTAAAGGGCAGGTCGTTGAATTTTTTGCCTGAATAAAAAATGCATCTTTCTGAGTTGATGTCATGAATATACTAGCCTATATCTCCCGGAGAAGGACGTGAGGCTACAGGGATTCCGCTGGGGAAGGAAGTCAAAGTTCGTTCGAAGGTTTGCAGTTTTGGCACAGAATTGGAACAACATATTTGCTGCTAGGAAAACACTTCGTCTTGTGGCATGTGAGGCTTCAGCTAAGGCATTCTTGAAAAGGAACAACATCCATATCTGGCATCGTTTCTTCGGAGTTTCAGACCTTTGTCTGCTGATAGCACAGTCCTAGCAAGGGGATGTGGAAGTATTTCAGTCCCTTTAAGCCTGCCTTGGAAATTCTTATGCCTTGATAGACCTTCACCATCTCTGGGAAAGTGGAACAGGAGCTTCGCAAGGGCGTTTGGAGCCTTCATGCAATCGCAGCTTTCTCTGTCAAGGTGAGAAATATAAATAATTGTAATCAGCAAACTATTAGTGAATACTTATCATTCCAATGTTGTGTATGTTGAATTTCCCTTGCTTGAGCGATATGTCAAGTTTATGGAGGATTGTGATATTTATTTTAATTGCAAATCATTCATTAACCATTCAAACATATGAGCAAAAATGTTACAGCTGAAAACCCTTAAAGAAGTTTTAGACAATTGTTGGATAAAATACCTAACTATTTCAAATCTCCAATGTTATGTAATCACATGTTCTTCATCTATTTGAGCATTACATTCTGAAAACTCTTCATGCAAGCTTATGTTCAAACTGTTTGTCAAAATGTCTATCCAATAGACCTTGAAGGAAGTGAATTTTTTTTTTGTATAGAAACTGATAGTGATCCTACAGTGGTATTAGAGCAGAAGAACCTACCAGCCTGTGTTTCTATTGTCGATTACAGAGGGTAGTGACAGAAACAAGGATCCTTAACAAAACACTTTAGGGATTTTTTCAAGCTTCTTAATTCTGAGCCTTCGATGAAAGTAAAGAATGTGTGTACTATGCTTTATGCACAGGGAAAACAACTTGAATCTCAGTATCAGTCAAAGGGAGGTCTTGACCGGTTGAAAGAAGTGGAAATGTGTTTAGCAAGTTGTACCAATCAGATTGCGAGGTTTTGGAATGGGCAATGGAAGCACCATTGATTGCATAGTCCAGACCCAGAATATGAGGCAATTGAGATAAAGACATGAGACTTGCAATCACCAGTTGTCTCAGTGAAATTATGTGAATTTCAGCTCCTGAAGCACCCTACAATGATGACATAATGAGAGAGATACTTTAGCTGATTATTGAAAGATTGATTGCATAGTCCAGACCCAGAATATGAGGCAATTGAGATAAAGACACGAGACTTGCAATCACCAGTTGTCTCTGTGAAATTATGTGAATTTCAGCTCCTGAAGCACCCTACAATGATGACATAATGAGAGAGATACTTTAGCTGATTATTGAAATATTGATTGCATAGTCCAGACCCAGAATATGAGGCAATTGAGATAAAGACATGAGACTTGCAATCACCAGTTGTCTCAGTGAAATTATGTGAATTTCAGCTCCTGGAGCACCCTACAATGATGACATAATGAGAGAGATAGTTTAGCTGATTATTGAAATATTTAATGGGGTAGACGATATCAAAAGCCCTTCTTTTGGTAAGACGATTAAGATTTTAGAATTGATGGCCAAAGTTAGATCATGTGTTCTCTTGATTGATTTTGATTGTGATGATCTTATGCTTCAAATGTTTCATCATTTCATAACTTGTATAAGTGAGGATCATGAAGAAACTATTAGTGGTTCCATGATAACCATTATGGCATTGATTATTAATGAAAGTGATGCCATGTCCCAGCCCATCTTATCCACGTTATTCACTGTTATGAGGTAAGAACACGTTACTTCTTCAGCTGCATATGAATAGTAAGAACTCTAATTGAATATATATGTATAGGTGTATATTTGTATATATTGTTTATGATTGCAAGGTTCAAGTCTTGGGGTGCATTATTATAGAGATATTTAATGTAAAATGTAAACATAACCCTAAGTTGTTGCTATTGTAATTTGAGAGCAAATTAGGAAGGGGGTTATCAATAAGTGGTCACTAGCAGTTCTAATCTCCCAAGTTTGGGATTACAGTGATTGACACACTTTAACACTAAGTCAATTCATTGAATTGCAATCGGAAAGCCAGCTACTTTCAAGAGGCCACTTTCTAATAAGTTCTATGTAATAGGGTGCTTGTTGGGGTTATTCTTTCAATCACAAAACTCCTGTAAGTTTACGTGTCCCAATTTGGTATCTCCTACTTCAGACAATTTATTTTCTAAGCTCGTTAACTGCTCGTACCCAAGATATTTATACTTATCTTGTTTTGGAAAGGGAATATTTAATATCAATTTTGGAAATTTTTGACAACACTTCCCTTTAATTTTCCAATTTTTTGGGTATGAGAACTATGGAAATACTTTGATTACCCTAATTAGTAAGGCGTAGGAGATTAACCTAATGATTCATCATTGTTGCAATTAACAGTGCTTTGAGTTTGTCGCCTCTTTTCATTGATTTTGCTTCTCCTCAATTGCAAACCCTTTCTTTGGCTTTAAATTCACTCATGAAATGTCATAAAAACTGTCTTAATTGATATATAAAGTCTATCATTAATTACGGATTTGCCTCTACATTATCCATTAATGCATTTCATACCTCCATAGCAATATCGGTGATTGAGTTGTTTTGCTAACTATGTCAGCCATGAGAATAGGTTTGCTAACTTTCTCAAGTTACTGCTTTTAATTTTACTTTCTAACCTTTTTTTTCTACCTCAACGCCTCCCTTCTCTTTTCTTCTTTTTTGTTGGCATTTCATCCAGTTTTGCTAACTCATTCTACTGACACATTTCATTTCTCAAGTTTCATCTATTTCCTTTTGTTTTTGGAAGAATAGTTCTCCTATTGAGGCTTTGAGGACTTTTGCGAACTTTGTTGGCTTTTTGAAAGGTTACGCTAACTCCTTTTACCGCCTTTTTAAAAAAAAAACAAACTTTGAACCTTTACCTTCTTGTTGGTGATTTGGTACTTTTGCGAACTTTGTTGGGGGTTCGATAAGTTTCATGAACTCTGTGTATTACAATCATTATTCATTTTGTTGAACTTTAACTTGGACTCTTGTCAGTGAAGTGATTGGATATGCTTACTCTGTCAGAAGTTCAATCGGTTTTCCAAACATCACATTTTACTTACAAAGTTGAAAACATGCCTGAAAAAAAAGCTGTTGAGAGTTTTGAAGGTTTGCGAAACCTACGAAGTCACCAACATGCCAAGAAAAGTCAATACAAACAAAAGACTTAGATTGATCCGACTTGTTTGACTTTTTGAAATTTGAAGTTAGCATTTCAACTCGAAATGCCGACGAAGGGGGAAAAACTAAGGGAAATGTAAGGATTTCAGCAAAACAGTAGTTACCAAAATTTAGTGGATTACTGACATAGTTAGCAAAACTTGGAAAAGTGCCGGGCTAACTATGGAAAGTTTTGAGTAAATAAAAGACTTAAGGGACTTTGTTAGGACACTCAAGTGAACTGAAACATCATTACTGTCTAATGAAGTAAAATTTTTTAGGATCATGAAAAAAATGAGGTAATATATCCCAATTTAGCAAAGCTTCATGAATGGGTGAGCTTTCCTTGGAAGCGTTTGGTGAAAGTGAGATTTACTATTTGTCCTCGCGCGCAAGGTTTGTTCCTAGTAGTTTGTAAGATGCCTTCCTCGAGGGAGGTCCTTGGCTTTGGGACAATTTTTTTTAGGCATGAAACTGTGGGTCTCTAGATTTCAATACGCTCACATAATGTATTCCCATTTCTTCAATTTGGGTGAAGCTTCTAAACCCCCTTTAGTTTTGGAAGGATGAATATATGTCCTCCATGACAAAGTCTTTGGGGAATTTTTTTTGTTCTAGATGTGAATCAAAAGGCAAGTTATTTTAGCTTTACAAGGATTTGTGTTGGTTTTGATTTATACAAAAATTACCAAAATAAATTTAATAGTTGGCACTTGGGTTTGGAAGCAACAATTTGATTATGAAAGGATTGTGTTAAGATCTAGAGCTTGTTATGCCCTAGGATCCTTGGCTAAAAAATGTCCAAAGTCTTCTCACACTTTGTTCATCGTTTTGTCTCATCAAGGGTGGCTGCTTGGTGGAAAAGGGTTGTCTTCTCTTCTAGTTCATCATTTTGTCTCATCAAGGGAGGTTGCTTGGTGGAAAAGGGCCAAACCATGACACATGTTGATCAATCTTGAATATGAGGAAGATGAGCTCCCAAAGGCCTCTTTAGGTGGTGCCTCCTTTGCTTGGTATGCCATAGGAACCTTGGCTAAACAATGTCCAAAGTCTTCTCATACCCGGTTTTCGTTTTGTCTCATCAAGGGAGGCTGCTTGGTGGAAAAGGGCTGTCTTCTCATTTGGTTCATTGTTTTGTCCCTATCAAGGGATCTTGGTGGAAAAGGGCCAAACTGTAACACACGTTGGTCAATCTTGACTTTGAGGAAGATGATCTCTCAAAGCCCTCTTTAGATGGTGCTCCTCCGTGTTGACGTGTGTTTTGTGACCACACCAACACAAAATAAAATACCAAGATATCTTATCCTCTCTTGATCAAAATTCCGTGTATGCTAAGATTGCAAGAAAGATCACACAGGTAATCTCCAAGGTCCCTTCTATTGTGGATAAGCTCAATGGTTGATGTGATATGTTGGTACACAAAGGGACTTACGTTATTTCCTCAAGATGACTCAAACAATACTGATAGGAGCTTTTGGATGAAAGGGCAATGAAAGTGCTTTTTTTGGGGTTTTTCACGAAAATGAGATAAGGGTTTAGGAGTTCTACTCTAATCCTAAGAATTTGAAAGACATGGATTGCCAAAGTGAAATCTACCACACTCTACTTCGCCAAATTCAACTACACAGTGGGTGCAGTCTTCAAGGGTTGTGCAAGAATTTTTCATATCACAAATAAACTCCATCATGAAACAATGCAAATTTAGTGATAGAAGTTAAGCATCCACATAAAAGCCCAAGACCAACCTTACACTACACCCAAAAATCATCTACTAGCAAAAGGTATGAGCAAATCGATTCCACTTCAACAATACTATTAATCTCATTCAACAACTAACAACTTGAAAGTAAATCTATTCTAAGTGAAGGAATAAAGAAACCATGCAAGCACTAAAATATTTCAAGAATCACTAGACTTGAATGACAACTTTATTATCTTGGTAGCTCTTAAGCAACAATATTTAACATTCCATCTTTTACAAATGAGAAGTTAGCCCTTTATATAGGTCTTAGATTACAATGGGTGGCCAAGATTGAAACAAAATCAATGGCTTAGATCTTCCCACCTTAGCCCTAATTAGGATTAGGACAAGAAGAAAGAATCTACAATAAACGACTGCTTCTATTCATGCCTTATTTCTTCATGCACTAGCGATTGTTCCTGATGCTGATGCAACTACTGTTGTTCATGCATCTCTTCCTCATGGACTTCCACATCAGGAATGTTACTTTCTGGATTTTCTAGATGATCACCCAATATTGTGTCAAGGCCTTCCTTGGCACTCAGATTAGTGACGAGAGGCTCTTCATCTCTTGGTTGAACTACCTCTCCTAAGGTACTGGTGCTTTGCCTATCTCGGGTTCTTGAAGTGATCTATTCACTTCCCAGTAACTTTCTCCTGCTGGATTCAACCCTTCCTTCCACAAAGGCACTAACTTCTTTCACATTTGCTGATGATACTTCTTGCCTTCGCTTCTTCTGTGGCGACCCTCTACCTATGATATTCAACCTTTTCCTCAACTGCGGCTCTAGTTGTTTAACAATTGTCTTTTTTTTCTGCCTTATTGTAGATTTCTCGCTTTCTCAGACGCTTCAACTCCCTATGGCTCATCAACTGCATTGTTATGAACTACTTGAATTTCCGTCAGACAACGAGTCAGGCGGAATCTGGCATTTCTCAATTTGCTGACATGACGCTTGATCAACTACTTGGTGAATTTTATAACTAGCTTGGAGAGCGCCTCTAGATCCATTATCTCTACTTTCAACCAATTGGGCTGCTGGATAGGCTTATTCCTCATCTTCTCATAGTTAGTATGAATTATTTGTATCTTCTTTCACTTGATCCGACACAGGATGAATTTTCGTGGCTTAGATAATATTAAGTGGCAGCTTGGAATACATTCTTTTTCTAACCTCAAACTCATTTGCTGCATTTGTCTAGTAGTCTTCTAGATGCATCTTGTGATTGAATCTCCTGCCGGCCACCATTCTTTTATTGTTGTAAGGATCATAATCCACTCTTGGGGAAAAAAAGGGAGATGGTAGAACTATAATTCAGTTGTTGACTTCTCTATTGCGGTCAATGATGGGCACATTTCATCAAAATCTCCTCTAACAATTGGGAAGTCAAGTTCACCTTTCTTCTTCTTTTTCTGAATCTTATCAAATGCTGTAGCCATGGATATAGCCACCAAATCCCTGAAGCCTGATGTAGGTGAATCTTGGGAACCATATAAAGTAGGAGCCATACTCTTCTATTAGCTTCTTATCATTTTCTGATACCCTGACGTGCATATTTCCTTGGAGACTTCGCACAATATACAAAGCGAATGTATCATTAGATTCTTTGAATTTATCAATATTGTGCGGGTGTAGCTGAGGATAGCAGTCATATACTTTGAGTTGCCCTTGTCCACAACCTATGGGTCCCTTTCCTATGAAACCCTCATATGTGGTCATTCTTGCTAGCATATAAACAATATAAGAACTCATATAGAAGGTTTTCTTCCTCTCCAAATTCCGTAGCTGTCCATTCATATTATCGCTTATGAGCATCGACCAATCTATATAACTGATCCCGAGCATTACTTCAAGAAAATAAAACATGCATGGTTCGAAGTAGCAAGATTGTGCACATCTCACAATTTTGCTCATCATCATCACTAAATCTCTGTAGTCCAACTTTAAATCAATTCCAAAGAGCTGCTTTGGCATCTTGGAATGGTGAGGTCTTGGCTTTGGCAGCCACTTGCATTTGATAGCTTCAACACATTCATCCGTTCTTGCCTTGTACATCCTCTCAACACTTACTTTTGATTTGTATATCATATCCTTATAACTAGATTTCCAAATGCATCAACAATTGCATCTGGAGTGAGATTTGCTAGTGTCTTGCTCACGGGGGTCACAATTGTTCTTTGCCTTGGATCATAACATCTTACACACTGAATGATCAAATTTGAGCACTAGATGGTTGGAGGAAAACATGATGGCTAGAGGTGCCGGAGGATGATTCGCATAGGCAAACATTCTCCTCTTGAATTCCTTGAAATTCAAAGTGCCTAGGTTGGTGTCACTAATCTCCTTCCATCTTGATACAATTTTTGACTCTGGCAATAAATCCTTTCAATTCCTCTTTGATCTAGCTTTGCCTCGACATGCTTGGCGCCCTCGATGATTCTGCCAAGTTTTCCTTGCCAAACAAAATAATAAACATAAGAACGTGCAAGGAATTAAAATAAAATAAATTATGAAAAGGCTTCGCATTTCTCATCCACACTTAGAATAATTTTAAACTTTTGGAGAGAGAAACTTCTAGAAAGAGAAAAAGCTTTCAAATCTCCCTTCCAAATTCACAAATTTCTTCCTCTTGACTAGCTTCTTCACCTTCGAGGTGGAGAATGAAATGAAATAACTTCATTTATATAGAGACCATGCCCCAAAGTTGCTAAGTTGGTATCAAGTTAATTTGGGCAACTGCAATAAATGTTTCCTTGAATTCTTTGTATTTTTCCATTCTGGGATAGATTTCTTTCTATCACTTCAAGGTGCCATTAATTCCCTTAGGGCCCATTTGGGTGATGGAATACCAAATGCTGGATATAGTCAATTTTGGAAGATGCTGCAATTCTAGAAGATACTTATCCTGAAAATGATTTCCGGAATATGGGCTGGACCTGTTTGGTTCACCCGGAAGATGACTGAGAAGATGCATAAGGATTTTTAATTGTTTATTTCTTAATTTCTTTGAATATATATACACACGTGTATATATACACACACCTGTGTATATACGTGTATATATACACACACGTGTGTGTATATACACACGTGTGTACGTGTGTATATACACACATGCACACACACGTGTGTGTATACACACACGTGTGTACATGTGTACATACACACATGCACACACTTGTGTGTATACACACATGTGTGTGTATATACACACATGCACACACATGTGTGTATATAGCAATATAATATACCAATCTGTTTCGGAATGAAGGTTTGGAGAAGTCACCGATCTGACGAGATATTAAATTTGGTTTTATAAAAATTGGAATTGGAATTGGGCGCAAATCACCATGAATGGAGGAATTTCCACTTTATAAAATAATTCTTTGGTACCTTGATATTTGCGCTCTAGGGCGGACTTTGAACCATGTGGAGGATTTCTTCATTTTCAAATTTTTCCTTCACCTCTAGCAATTTGCACTCTAGAGCGCATTTGACCATGGTTGGAGGATTTCTTAACATTTTCAAGTTTCCTTGCACCCTTGTAAATCACACTCAAGGGCGCATATGAGGCCCATGGAAGGAATTCCACCCTTCTAACATTCTTTTCCAATTAAAGGAAAACTAAATCCTAAACCGCATGCATCTATATATGATGCTCGTAATGGCCTGCAACTAATAACAGCAAAAGACATTATACCTATGTTCCACAACGTTTCGGGGATGCGGACAGGGGGACACGTTTCCGTGATGTTTCCTAGAGTGCCATTTTTAGGGGATGGCAGTATACAAATTCATATATATATATATATATATGATTTTTCAAATGTATTAATATATTATAAAGAGCAAGGGGGAAAGAGAGATGTGTCGATAACTGATAACAACAATATCAATATGTAAATAAATCATGAGAGCAGTAGTATAGCAGCATAATAACTTTCAATAAAGAATTATAACAGTAGTCTCAAACATAAAAAGACTGGAATTTTTTAATATCCAAAAGTCTCAAACATGTATCTAGAAATCTTAAACATAGTTGCAAGACTCGCCGAGTTTTTAGGTTCTGCCGCATTTTTCTGCTAACGTTTAAAGGTAAAAAACGGCTTTTTTTAAAGCTTGTTTTGATATTTGGAGTTGTTGTGTTTGGGAGTGAGTGAGCTGTTTTGTTATTTGGAGCCCTTGCTAGGTGATTGCAACGTATTGGAGGCGGATTTAAGGTGGATTTCAACTGGTTTTTCAAGAAAAATCACATTCCCAGGTAGGTTTGCTGAGTTTGCAAAGAGAGCAAGAGGCCCTCAAACCCCAGGTAAAACATTTGCAATTTTGTCATTTGATAAATTATGCTTTTGCTTTCCTCTTTGCTTTCTAACTTCTCAATATTTTATTTTGCAGATGATTGGTGGCAAAGTTGGGGTGGAAATACCCCAAATCTAAAGAAATTTGCTCTCAGAATCTTATGCCAGCCCTGTAGCTCATCCCATTGTGAGCGCAATTGGAGCTTATTTGAGTCCACCCACACAAAGAAGAGAAGCAAGTTGTCCCAAAATGCCTCAATGACCTTGTCTATGTGCAATATAATCTTAAGTTGCGCATAAGAAAGGCACAATAAGCATCAGTTGGTCCAATTGATTTGGACGATATAGATCCTTACAGTGATTGGATGACACAACAACAACCTCCATTGTTTACAGAGGATGACATCACAGATTTGGAGAGGCAGGCTATGGAGGAGGAGGGTGGATTTGGTTTCACATTGGATGACATTGAGGAGTCAGATGAGGAGTCATATTGAGGAGTCAGATGAGGACTTAGATGAGGAGTCATTGCCAGTGCAAGAAGGAGCTACATCCAGGATGAAGAGCCAGCCACACGCATCATCAGAGATACCGAGCGAGGAGGCACAGTCACGCCCAGTGCAAGGTTCTAGTTCTACTACTAGGACTTGACCCTCTAGTGCCTCTCCCACATATGCTAGTAGAGCTGGGAATAGGAAGATTTAATTTTAATTTTTAATGATGTATTTACTTCTAGTTTTACAGAAACTATTTAGTACTATTTTGCTTCTAGGCTTCTAGCATCAGCATTCCGCATGAGAATGCGATTTTGTACCCACTTTGCGTTTATATATATCTAAACTCAACTTGTTTCTTTTGTGTTCTCATTAATTAACTCATTGGATGCATCTTCTCATTGAATTTTGCAAAAAAAATGCATTTATAATTAAAATTAAGCTGTTTTTTAAGTTCTCGAGTTTTTTTCCGAGTTTTTCCCCATTTTTTTTTCAGGCCTTGGCGAGTTTTTGCCGAGTATGAGTTTTACAACTATGGTCTTAAATATCAAAATACAACAGTCTATGAAACTATTTGGCTATCAATATCCAAAGACTCAACCATCTGAGTCACTATCCCCCTTTGGCAGAAGTGGATCATCCAATGGTAGCCACAATAGTCAGTGCAAAATAGTAAACATTTTCAAAGCAAATAAAATACAATCATAAAATGAAATATAATAGTGCATCTTTTAATTTCAAAACTCAAGATTGAAAGTTTTCAAGCAGAGTATTGAGACTTGGACTTGGCATGACTCAGAAATTAACCAGATGTAACTTCTAATTGTGTATTGATCCTCATACATTTGAAATTTGAATTTATTGTTTTGATTCTTGTATGAAGGTATAGAAGCAAACAAAATTAAAGAATTTTGTTTTCTTTTTCAATGGCAGGAAATGTCCCTTGCTGTTTGGGGACAGCAAGCCATCCCCTGGACGTTCCCTAGCCGTTTTTGGCTATCAATATTCAAAGACTCAACCATCTGAGTCACTATCCCCCTTTGGCAGAAGTGTATCATCCAATGGTAGCCACAATAGTCAGTGCGAAATAGTAAACATTTTCAAAGCAAATAAAGTACAATCATACAGTGAAATATAATAGTGCATCTTTTAATTTCAAAATTCAAGAATGAAAGTTTTCAAGCAGAGTATTGAGACTTGGATTTGGCTTGACTCAGAAAATTAACCAGATGTAACTTCTAATTGTGTATTGATTCTCATACATTTGAAATTTGAATATATTGTTTTGATTCTTGTACGAAGGTATAGAAGCAAACAAAATTAAAGAATTTTGTTTTCTTTTTCAATGCCAGGAAATGTCCCCTGCTGTTTGGGGACAGCAAGCTGTCCCCTGGATGTTCCCTAGCCGTTTTTGGCTATCAATATCTAAAGACTCAACCATCTAAGTCACTATCCCCTCCCCCTTTGGCAAAAGTGGATCATCCAATGGTAGCCACAATAGTCAGTGCGAAATAGTAAACATTTTCAAAGCAAATAAAGTACAATCATACAATGAAATATAATAGTGCATCTTTTTAATTTCAAAACTCAAGAATGAAAGTTTTCAAGCAGAGTATTGAGACTTGGATTTGTCATGACTCAGAAAATTAACCAGATGTAACTTCTAATTGTGTATTGATTCTCATACATTTGAAATTTGAATATATTGTTTTGGTTCTCGTATGAAGGTATAGAAGCTAACAAAGTTAAAGTTTTTTTTTTCTTTTTCAACGCTAGGAAATGTCCCCTGCTGTTTGGGGACAGCAAGCCGTCCCTTGGACATTCCCTAGCCGTCCCCAAATGGATAGGGGATGTTTCCTGGCATTTCAGAGGGTTGGGCAGGTGTCAGGGACGACAGGGGGATGTCCCCTTGGCGTACCCCTGTCCCCGAAATGGCTAGGGGATGGGGACATCGGGTTTTGGGGCAGGGGACGCATCCCCATGTATCTTTGCACTATACAGTAATAACAAAAGTTTTTAATCCTAGTAGCAACTTCAACAACCTTCTAACAATAGCATAACTTGTGAGAACTAGATAACAAGTTATGTATGGAAAGGGACATTGTTCGGAAATCCAATAAAGATGGCCAAACTTAAGCTAGGTGGACATTACACAATTCTCTATACTTAGTGGCAAGCCAGGCACCAACTTGTCCATTTTTGCAGTCAATTTTGCATATCTCGTGGCCTTATAGGTCAAAAAGGTTCATTTATCTGCACCCTATAGAGTTAAATATTTTTATTAAACCTCAGATTTTTCCAAATTCCATATCTTTGATTTGCATATTCACTGTATGGAACATATTCTACCATTCCTATATGAATTTTGTGCAACTCAAATTCAATCACCCAATTGGAAAATTTTCCGCCATGTTAGCCTTTGCTGTGTAAACATTTTAATAAGAGAATGTGGATCTAGGTCCAACATAAATCTTTCACATTAAAACACAATTTTGATAATCCTTCTCTCAAAATTGCTCTTCTCATGAGAATATATTTTCTTGTTTTAATATCATCTTATCCAGTAGTAAATGCAATGTTCAACTTATTACAGCTCTATTAAATTTGAATTTCTTTTGAAATTTGAAGCAATCTCCTCATGTCCTTCTACAGTGTCCTTTTCTGTATCTTGGTTTGCTTTCTTGTTCTATACTATTTTTCTATTCCACATAATCAAGCTTGTCTTTAGTGATGAGAAAAGAAATTCTATACACATGAAACAAAATCTGTAACACTTATGCATAAAAACCTGTAACTCGTGCGTAAAAACTAACAAGGTACCTCTCGAAACATAGCAACATTTCAAGTCATGGTGACATTGCTTGAAGCCACATGATTAAATGCTGCTGACCTTCTCAGTATACCATTCAGGTGTCTGACATCCTCAAATATATTGTTCATCCTCCCAATAAGGGTGATCTGGAATTTTAACACTGTAGTTCTCCAAGTTTACTAGTCATACCTAGCTGAATATTTTGATGTTTATCAATGATGGAGGAAAAAATATTTTAATTCATGCCTATTCACTCGCTTGTAATTGTCCCTTGCCAGATATCTCCCATGAGTGTAACTCATTTTCTGATATCCACGATCTCACATAGCTATAACTGGGACAACAATTTTTGTGAAGTTTGGGATTTTTCAATGCACAGTTAATGATATCCATGATTTCTCCCTAAGTTGTGCTTGATTTTATAATTCTATGTTTCATTATGATCTTTCCCTGACATTTGATTGCCTCATTTTTTTATTGAGAGGGATCGATTCACCTGCCATCTTTGCCAATTAATGCTGATGTGATAGGACAGACATTGGACTCTCCTTTTAATACTCTTATGGTATTAATGCCCATTACTTTTCCCCTTAATTACTGTTTTGAAAATCATTATTCTTCTCTGGATGCATCGGATATATCCTCCTTTTTCATTACAAAATTTCTGTTTTTAATGTCAACCTAGATATGTTGACCAGTAGCATTTGCACAACAACCAATATACAAATATTCTTGACAATCTCATTATCTCACTATAGTTTTATACAGTTGACAAGAAGTACATAAATTTTCTTGTGGACCTTTTGATGGCATTGCAAACAGTAAGTTTGAAAAAGCAGTAATAGAGCAATTTCAATACTGACTAATGTATACAATATATTGAATTTTCTTTTATTGTGAAATAGATGTATAGACTTGGAGAGCATAACAATCCTAATTACTGTACTACTATTTTATTTAAACTATGTACTATGAAACTTATAATGCTAGAAATGATGCATGTGTATAATATGTATTTTTAGAATCATTTATTTGTGGTTGTATGCCCTCTCTTGTAGCTTGTTAGATTTTGCATGAATGTTCTTTGCAAATTTTTAATCTCTTACTGGCCTTTGATCTAGATGTCTTATTGAAAAATTTAAGTGGGAGATAAAGTTTGGATTCCATTGATATTATAATTTTTCCTTCTAAAAACTTTTGGCTTGGATGTGGTTTCTAGATGAAGCAGGTCAAAAAAAGAAGGCTGTTCACAGAAGCCAGGGCACTTACATCCCATTTATATTATGAAGAAGAAGTCCAATTTGTGAAGAAGAGGTAATCATACTCACAAATGCTCAAAATATGGTGTATTATTTTGTTATTTTTAATTTTTTAGTAAAGCATTTTCAGTTTAATTTTTCTAGAGAGTTGAGGTAATCTATTGCAAGTGTGTTAGTGTAGTAAATTTGGTTTATATGGTTTATATTGCTTTTGGGAGTTTGATAGTTGAGATCTGTGCGACTGGCTTTTGGGGATGGAATCAATATTTGTCAACTATGATGTGTTTATTTCAGTTAAAGCAACATGTTTAGAGGAATCCAAACAATGGTGATGTACAAGCTTGTGGTTCCGCTTGCCCTTTACTTGCCTTGAATTATTATTGTTATCATGCCATTGAATAATTATCTTTATTTGATATATCCTCTAAAATTGGTCTCTTTCAAATTGCAGACCTCCAATGTTAACATTTATTGGAGGAATTCTTTCCTCATTAGTAGCACGGTTTGATTTATTTGTTGCATGGTGCAACTCATTTTAGGTAATTGATATCTCATTGAATATTCATCCTTATTTGGTTTATCCTCCTAAATTTGGCTTTTTTGAATTGAAGACTTCCATAGTAGACATCTGTTGGAGGAATACTTCCTTCATTAGTGGACTGAACGTGGTTTGATTTATCTGTTGCATCATTGAAAGAAACTCATTCAGGTATCCGATATCTCCTTAATATATGCATCGTGTCTAGGAAAATAATAACCTTGTCAGATGAAGGCTCACTCAAGGATGGTATGCTAACAATTGGTTTGTATTATCATCTCTCTGTGTTGATGTTTTCATTTTTTGTCAATTTTATTCCTGTTATTGTTACGGGTCCAACTCTATTTTCTTTGCAAATTACCCATTTTTTAAATGCGAATTGCAATCAGCTTTGAGTTCGTTGTATACCATCTTTTCCATTTAAGCTTCTATTTTAGGATGCCTTTCTTTCAACTTTGCAAAAAGTAGCATAGTTTGAGACTCTTAATTGTTTCAGACTTGAAAGGCCCATGTTTAGGCTCTAACTTGTACTCAATGAAAAAAATGGATAAAAAATCAATGATTCAAACTGGAAATTACATCTATCACAAAAAAACAGGGTTACCCGGGGACGCGTCCCCGGCCTAAATCCCCAAGTTTCGGGGACGTCCCCGTCCCGGGGACTTGGGGACGGCTTGGGGACGTCCCCACCCCATTATTATGCATAATAGACTATAGTTAATACATATTGAGTATTCAATCAGTTACTATTTACTAAATGGCATTGAAATGTTGTATGTTAAGGTTCTATGATGTTTAAATGGCATGCTTTGTCCATATTTTCATATGAATGTAATGTATATTTGTAAAGTTCCTTATATATTTGAAAATTTTCCTATGTTTAGAGACGTCCCCTTTGTCGTCCCCTGCCGTCCCCAAAATTGGCAAAAATATTTGCCGTCCCAGAAACCCGTCCCCCCGTCCCCTGCCGTCCCCGTCCCGGAAACTCGGGGTAACATAGCAAAAAAATGTTTTATTATGCATTTGAAAACAAATTAACAGAAACAATGTACAAAACTGGCCATATGTATCCATAAAGAATAGAAGTTTTTGTAAGATTTGGCTATGCAGATAGCCACCCAAAGTCTAGAGACCAAATAGAAAGCACAACAACAAGAGAGTATAAATATAACAATAATAAAATGTATTCCTATCAAGAATGCAATACAATGGGTCAACTGGATTGTATCAACTGGAATGATTATTACATAGGAGACCCCTTGGTTATATAGCCAAGGTGAATACAATGGAGTGAATGAGACAATGACAAGTGTTGTTTTATTACATGGTAACCAACATGAAAACCTATCACTCGTGCAAGGTGGATAGGTGATAGCGTGATAACAACACAACATTTGGATCACTCACTTAAGGTGTAGTCACATGTCCACTAAAAGGTGGATCACCCTCCAAAGTGGAAAACTCCATCCACTATAAGTGGATATGATAAAATAATAACATGATATTCTACATAAAGCGGAAATGTTCCAACTACCCCTAGGTAATTCCCTAAGTAAGTTTAAGTAAAGTGTAATTAGGACCTAGGTGACAAATAACCAAGGTGAAATGCCTTAATTACACCAACACCCCACTTTAAGTGTAACTTAGGCAGAATGTACAAAAGCTCACTATGCAAGACGGGTCCAGGCTATTAGGCCATGTTAGGTACCCATGTACAATATGCAATGCAATCTCTCACAAACGGAGAAAGGGATAAAACCACGTGGGAGAAAACTCCCTTTCAAAAGAGAAAAAACACAAATCATGATGCATGAAGGATTCAAGACCCCCAAGGACTGCATACATCATGTATATACAATCAAGTATCACCCCATAGGAAGGAAAGGAGACATCATGCCCCCCCATAATGAACAATGTCTTGCAAAAATGGTTAGTGGTTGAAGGCAAAGCATAGTCCAATGCCTACAAACAACATTTCTCTCCTTGGGAAGAAGATTAACCAAGTATAAATGTAGGAATGCTTCCTATTTTCGATAGGAATCAGTAAGTGGAATCCAAATATAGGATGATGATGATGTCTCTGAAATTTGCTCATATGTTGCCAAGTCCTTGGATGATGAAGATGCCACAAACCAATCAGGAACATGCCTAATCACAATAGAAGGCGACATTGGTGCGACAACTATCATCAAATAGGAGAGATGCCTTTGAAAATTGAATGGTAGTCTCCAAGGTTTAAGAAGCCATCACATAAGCATGATCAAAGTGAACTATGGAATGTGACACATCAAGTGGAGGAGACTCATGAATGCCAATCTCCAAAGAAGGTGAAGAGGAATATCCAACTGTGATGAAGTTGTGATCAAAGAGGAGAAATTTCCTCAAATGTGTCTTCCGAATCTGAAATGTGAGACTCCACAAACAATGAATCAATGTCTGACCAATAGGAATGCCAATTAGGAAGACAAATACATATCTCCTACAATGACTTATTGGAATCACCAACAAAAGATTAATGTGTGATCTCAACTGGAGAAGTAGGAGTTGCAAATGGAGTCTCTTGATCATCATAACTCTCAAGTTCTACATCATATTCAAACTTCTCTAAGTTATCATCATCAAAGGGAATGTTGTTTGAAATATCTCGGGTGGGATATTGTTTTCACATTAACTCCAAATAATTTCCAGAATTTATTCAATAATGAACTTTGCAACAAATACAGAGATTCCAGTAATAAACCAGCATTTTATCAAATTAAACCCTCAAAAATAACCATTATTGTATTTTACATCAGTAATACAATAACTAAGAAAATAATCCAATCTTATAAACAACTAATACAGTCAGATTGGATGCAAGAAGAACCTGAAAACTCAATGGTGAATTCTGATGTGAATCTACTCTGCTGATGAACTGGGGCTATGTCCAATCCACCTTTAAGCCAAAAGGTTTTCTATCCTCAAGGCTGAAAAGAAACTGAAGCTGAGAGCTTCCAATCTCCAAGAGACAATTCCAAATCAATAGCCAAGCATTCACCAAGCATCCCCAAAATGAGTCTTCATTCCCTTATTTAATGCGTCAAGGGGTGTCTCTCCAACTTCCTCTTTGTTTTTCGTCTCCTAGCCCCTTTGTCTCTTATTAACTCTCCTTAGAATATTAAATTGACTTTTATAATCTCCCTTTTTAAGTTCCCTTAAGTCATTTAATTTATTATAAGGTTGGCCAATGAATTCTCTAATGTCCTAGAAAAAAAGGGGGCAATTTGAAGCAATGTCATCAAGTGGAAGGAGGCAATTTGAAGCAAGATCATCAGGGAAAGGAGGAACATGTGGATCTCCAAAAAATCCCAAATAATGGTCCAAACTGTGCGTGGGCACTGAATACCTCTAAACTTGAGCAAATATCACGGAGGAGATACAAACTGATACTACAACTAATCAATCCTATGATATGATCATTCTTATTTCCCCAAATTGATTGCTTCCACTGTGACTTTGGCTCTGGAATGAGTCCATAAAGATGAGGCAAGAGGTTGAGCTACCTACAATGTGTGATGATTCCTTTTTCCCATGACTGATAATTGTCCCTAGTCAAAGTTATTACAAAAGGATGTATTTGTATAACCCATGATTACATCAATGATATACTTCTGAAATCACAAATAGAGATCAACAATTGATTATCCCCCCACATTTTGGCACTTTAAACTGAGTGCATTTATAGTGGTTGTTTGCAAATTAAGAGAAAAGTGGACTTCCGATTTTGATGTTTACAAATACCTTATTAAGACTATATTAGACTCAAATCATTGATGCAAAAGACCAAATTGAGATCCTAGCATTACAATTGTCAAAATAGACTAAATAAGACCAAATTTTGAAAGTGATGTTTCGGCTCATGATGGCTACGAATTGATAGCAAGATACTGAAGTAGACAAAAAATCACGCACTTTATAAAAAAAATGACACCTGAAAAGGCGTCTGTATGAGCTCGAATGAAGCCTCCAAAGTTGCAAAAAATGAGGATTACTCAGCTATAACTGTGAAAAGTTGAATTTTCTGAGTAATCTATGGATCAAAATCAGAAACTAACTCTACCGTTGAAAAGGGCACAAATGGAAAAACATTGCACTCCAAAAGAAGTTAATATGACCAAGATATGAGCTTCTCAAGTTCGCCTTTAAATCTAAATTGCCAACCGTGAAGGGGGGTGCAAAAATATTTATCCCACATTCGTTGTGTGGGAAGTATTTTTGTTATTTATATATTGAAACACACAACCACATTAGTGAAGCATTAAGAAGAGCAATGCAAGGCTTGAAACCTAACCATATTTTGAGCAATGCGTCTAACCTGGGTTGAGGTGGTGCCAATGTGGTGTTGAAGAGGAAGTGATGATGTGGCGCCGATGAGGTTGAGTTGGCACAGTGATTTCATGAGTGGAAAACCCTCACAGGGATGAAAAATCACTTGAAAAATGCCTCACTAGTGTTGATGTGAGTTTTGTACCACTACATAACATATAGGACTAAACGCTTGATACAGGGTATCAAACACTCAACCCTCTCTTGAAAAGCATATACTCACAAAGGACGTGAGGAAACACTCCAAGG
>MU226447.1:1352227-1365273 GCA_018584345.1 Thuja plicata
TTGCTGGTTTATAAATACATCTGCTGGTTATTCTGCTGGTTATTCGGTTGTATCTGTTGGGTATTTGCATGTTACTGTTTATTATCGATCTGCACTAGTTTTAATTACCCGGAAACAGTAAATGTCCGGTTAGGGACATTTCATAATCATTAATGCCCAAAATAATGATAATGTCCAAAGTCAATGACCTCATGGATATCATAGAAAGTCAAGATCATCATTCTTCTATCCTTGTATTCACTTATCATTTGATAAATTCACCTTGTATACATCAAGCCATTAACATCTTTATTTACCTTGTGTATAATAAATGATCAATGTCTTATTAGTGAAAAGATAATAAGGCATTAATCCTTATTAGGAACAAGAGCACATAAAGTGTTAATGTTTTAAGATTACAAGGATATAATCTATCAAATGTAACAATGTAATTATAGGATAGTGAACAACATAATATGTCAAGCATATATAAAGCATCCATCCTGTAACCTGCAAGTGAATATCTTTATATCCACAGTTCATTGACAAGAATATATATCAACAATGAGTATTAGCCATTCTGTATACTTGTCAACTGAACTGTGCCATTATATATCAATTGGAAACTAATATGAGTATGCACCAAATCCACAAATGTAATATGTCAAGGATACCATACTGAATGTGTAAGCCTCAATACATTCCTGTGGCTAGAGAGAAAGTCAACGATGACAATGCCCCTAATCAAAATGCACAACAAATAGCTCTGTCCAAATTAAAGGAGAAAAATAAAGACTATTTAAGGGTTGTAGAACAACACTCTATTGAGCAGGTCAATGTTTGCTTTGACAACATTCCTTCCAAATCCACCCATTGTGAGCATAACCATGAGGTTGTTGAGCAGCACTCTATTGAGCAGGTTAATGTGTGCCCTGACAGCAGTCCCTCTGAATCCATTCATAGTGAGCAAGAAATGGAAGATAGTGGTTTCACAGAAGTGGTTACTAAGAAGAAGAAGAGAAAAACATACGAAAGAAGTAATAGCCTAAAAAAAAGTGAAAGAAACAACAAAATTAAGAGCAAAGGGCTCCCAGATTGTTTCAACAGATTGTGTAAAAACCAAAATCCCCCCCCCCCTNAAAACCAAAACCCCCCCCCCCCTCCCCCAAGTTATTATGATGATGAACATTCACAGCCGGGATATTAGGGGATTAGAAATGCTCGATAGGAAGTATATAGCTATGAATTGGTGTAACAAGATTCATAAGAAGGATATTATTTGCTTACAAGAAATTAAAATTACTGGGTACCATGCATACAATACCCTCAAATTTATTTGGGACAGAGCCACTTGCATCTACTCAGGACTTGATAGAGGTAAAGGAGGTGTGGCTATCCTAATAGGGGCCAAGTGGGTTGACAAGATGGCAGATAAAGGTGCTTCCCCTTGCCATAGGGTCCTATGGGTTTTGTTTAATGTTTATAATCAAGTGGTGGGAGTATGTAATATATATGCCCCTAATGACTATAGAGAGAGGACCAATTTGTGGGAATGGCTATCAAACAACCTACCAAATGCTAAATGGATCTTCATTGGGGATTTAATATGGTGGAAAACAAACAAGATAAGTATGGAGGGAACAAGCATGAGTGGAAGGGTAATGAATTGTTTTTCTAGGCTAACTTTAGAAGAAGGTTCAAAATCAGTGATCAGTGATCCCTTGGAGATTATGAAACATGATTATAACAGAATTTGGTATACCTGGTGTAATTATCAGGCTAGTAAAAACATAATATACTGCAGATTGGATAGGATTTATGTAGAAGCTGCCATGTTTGGGTTTTCGCACCATCCTGGCCAAAGCCCTATTGAGGTGACCCCTGCTAGCTTATCAGATCATTCTCCCATTCATGCTTGCATCATGCTCTAAACTTATGATTCTCAAGACCATAAGCAGAAAAGAAGGATCACCTTTAAACTTAACAGATCCCTTTTGGAGGATGAGGACTCTCTTCAAGCCATTCAGACCTCTAGTGCCCTTTCTAAATTTTGCAACTCTGGCTTATCAGCTGTTGCTAAATGGGACCAGTTGGTCCAGACTTGGAGGAGGCTGTTTCAAATGATAGGGACCAAAGAAGCTATGGATAGAAATCAAGAAGAAAATCAAAGGAAACAGAGCTGCAAGCCTAAGGCAATGACCAAGAGTTGGAACAATCTCTCATTAGTACTAAAGGTTAGTTGAGGAAAATCCAAAATTACAAATTCAAAGGGCAACAAGTCAAAGCTAAGGCTAGATGGATTAAGGACGGGGACAAAGGATCTAAGTATTTTTTCGATCGAATCAGAGCCAAACATAATAGAGAGGAGATTACTGGTATTCGAGTTGATACATTGAATGCCTTTGTGGAATTTTACAACCAATTGCTTTCTTCAGAACTTAAAGCTGAAAACATTGAAGCCATGAATCGATGCATCAAAGTAGTTCCAAGGAAGGTATCCCAAGAGCAGGCCAAGGTTCTTGAGCAAAAGATTAATCTTAAGGAAATTGATGAAGCCATAGGGACACTAGCCAATGACAAGTCCCCGGGACTAGATGGTTTACCAACATAATTCTACAAGAAGAATAAAGAATGGATAACTTGTGAACTGTTAGAAGTGTATGAAGAGGCTTTTGAAACAGGATCATTAGGGGAGAATATCAATAGGGGGGTGATTAAACTCTTGCCCTAAGATGGTGATAGATCTCAGATAAAGAATTGGAGACCCATTACTTTGCTAAACATCTCTTACAAGATAATTGCAAAAGTCATGGCTAGAAGAATCAGTGATATGCTTAAAGATATTGTGTCAGTTACCCAAATAGGGTTTATTAAAGGGAGATATATATTGGACAATCTTATTACCAGCTGGGAAGCTATGCACTGGGCTAAAATGGATGGACAAAATGCCGCTATGGTACTCTTAGACTTTGAAAAGGCGTATGACAAAATTGAGTGGTAGTATGTCCTTAGGATGTTAGAGGCATTTGGGTTTCCAGTATATTTTTACAAGTGGGTCAACATCTTGTTCAAAGATTCCTCAACTGTGATTGAAGCTAATGGAGAGTTATTAGAACCTATACCACTTGGTAAATCTATTAGACAAGGGTGCCCCCTTGCTCCTACATTATATGTCATTGTTGTTGATGCTCTATCTTTTATTCTTAAAGCCTTTGACTTCGGTCCACCTGTTAAGGGGATACATCTTCCTAACAATGACGAGCTTCTAGTTGAGCAATTTGTTGATGACACTGCTCTTTTTGTGGAGTTGGATGATGAGAATTTTCAAAATGTTCTTAGAAGACTGCAATTGTTTTGTCTTGCTTCGGGAGCCAAAATCTCACCTCACAAGTCCAATATGCTAGCGTGGACAAAGACTCCCCCCAATTGCTTAAGTGGTAGGGAATGACAATGGTCAGGCCCCTCTACCATTGTGAGATATTTGGGAATACCCTTTGCTATTAATCCCTCAGTCAAAGATATGTGGGCTTGGATCTACAAGAAGATATAATATAAACATCTCAAATGGCAAACTCACATGCTCTCTATTGCTAGGAGAGCACAGGTGGTACAAAAAGTACTTTCTTCTCATGGAGTTTACTATGCCTTCACTTGGTTGTTAGCTAATTGTCAGTTCAATAAGTTAGAAAGAATTCTGAGGGAGTTCTTGTGGTCAGATGGTCTTGGTAACAGAAAGAGACACTGTGTCAGATGGGATTGGTGTTGTGCTCCAAAAAAGATGGGAGGTCTTGGATTAAGGGACTTGAAGACACAAGGAGTTGCTCTAGCTGCAAAATGGATTCTCAAAGCCTTGAGAGGGAATGAACCATGGAAAGTTCTCATTAGAAACAATATTGAGAGGATGACCATAAAAAAGGTAAAGAATTGGAAGGATACCCCGCTTCATGGTTTGGTGTTTGGAGATTTTGATATAAAAGTATTTGGGTCCAATGTCTTTCATACCATTTGGAAGGCATGGTGCCAAGTCAGGCCCCTAATCTGCTCAAGAAGTGCTGTTGGGAAAAACCCCTCATTTGCTATTGTGGACAAATCTATTTGGTGGACATTTATCTGAATGGTAAACCTCTTGCCTTGACACAATGCTGCTCTGCTAAAATTTGGCAGCAAAAAGGAATCTCTCTCATACAGGATGTATTGATTGATAAGAGATCGGGTTCTTGGGAAGATATCAGTGCCAAATATAACATTCACAAATCTCATAAGAAAACATATACTCTTATTTCTAAAGCTGTGGGAAGGTATTTTCCAGGCAAAATGTTGAATTCTAATTAGATGCTTGATCAAGCTAAATGGACTGAAGAAAACATATACTCTTATTTCTAAAGCTGTGGGAAGGTATTTTCCAGGCAAAATGTTGAATTCTAATTAGATGCTTGATCAAGCTAAATGGACTGATGGCAAGTTGTTGATTGATTTTTCCAGTAATCAAATCTACAACATGTTAAAGGAGGATGTAGGGATCATCAATAGAATAAACCAAAACTGGAACATTAACTGGGCAAGTTCTAGATGGCACTTTATCTTTGAGTTTTTTTGGCACTCACATGATGAACCTAAAAATTATTTGTTTCAAATGGATTGCTGTTGGGTCTTTTCTTTCTCATTGTGGTTATCAATCTATTTCTTGTTCTATCTGTAAATGCTCGGAAACTTTTGAGCACCTTTTCTTTGAGTGTGAAGTGCTAGAAAAATCTGGTTTAGTTTCTTTGGTCACCCCATTTCTTGGAATTGTTTTAACAGTTTTTCTTGGCATGAGGTCATTGTTGGTTTTGTAGAAGCCTTTGATTGCAAGATGAACAATTTGTGGTTTGATTTAACTGCTGAAATTTTATGGTCCATTTGGAAGTAGAGAAACAAGGAGATTTTCCAAGACAGGAAGCGGGATCTTACTGAGTTTCATATTAAACTCTCATTTTTACATTGTTTCACAGGTCACTGCAAGTATTGAAGTTCCAAGAGAAAGATTCCTATCACTGGTAAGAGAAGGAGCAATGATTATATAAGAATGACATCCAGTCTTCCTCGTACACTGAATAGACTCAAGAGGGAACCACAAATGATACCAGGACCAACCTAACACAAAGCTATAATCAACCAATTATCCAAAACAGGGATGCTGATGAAGGAAATAGGACTGTTAATCAGGATGAAGCATATAATAGTGGATGGGATAACAGGAACAACAATGATAGCTGGAATAGCTATTAGAAGCAGCACAGATGGAAGGGACAACACTGAATATAGAAACAACAATGATGGTTGGGATGAAACATAATACCGTATAGTTATATTAATATATCCTGAAATGTATATGTCATAGATAGGTATTTGGAAGATAGCAACATAATAGCTTTTGTTGCTGATGAACATACAGCTGATTAATGCCCCTCAAACAGTTTTTTGTAATACAGTTGGTACACTATTTCAATATAAAACAAAATGTGTAAAGTATCAAGACCAATATATGAAAGATGCCAAATCTGAAAAGATCAATGAACTGACATGTGAATCAATATAGCAATTGCCAATGCCACCACTACTGGTCATACCAAGTCAACCAAATGCTGCCAAGCTCACTGTCACATATAACAATAACCACTGCCAACTGTTAATTGTCATCAATACCAACTGTCATGAAAATACCATGATGCCAATGTCAGCAACATTATCTTCTTAAGCAATAGGTTTGTCTCTTTGTCATCAAGGGCAACAACTTAGAGGGCAACAAAAATTTCTCAGGGGAATATTGCCTTCAAAGTTGGGATAAACTCTCAGGGTAATTTTTTAAGCAGGCCAGTTGTCTAGGTGATTTGCAGGAAGTTAAGGAAATCTAATTATTGGACTATGAATGCATCACCAAAAATTCATTAATTTAATCTTATAAGGTGAATTTGAAGTGGACGTTGCTGTGGAGGCTTGGGTCTAGAAAATCTAAGTTGGAGGTAATATATAATTTCTGTCGCGTCAGCCTGGAAAAGGCTCAGAAGTATTGAGTGAGATGGGACCATCCCTGTGATGGTTAGAAGTAACAGATATTTACTCAGTTTCACAGATGATGGTTTCTAGTCTGCAAAAATGTGGGAGGCAGAGGAAACAAATGGAAATAATATGAAGAATATTGGGATGGAAAAAAATCATGAAAAGAATATTGGGACAAATATGGTGTGTCGCTTTATGATTCCGATTGATTCATACTTCCAAGGAACTAACGAAGGAGTTCTGTTTTTGTGATTAGGCGTTTCATCTACCAGCATACTGTGCTCTTAGTGTCGATAACACAGTGTTTGGAAAAAGTGCAGGATTTCCCTAAAAAAAAAAGATCTTCCGATCTCTGAATAAGATACTGTGCATTCAATTTAAGGGAGTTCTTGTTTCTCATTGGACGACTTAACTCCGTATATGGGTGGATAGCTGTTTTCATCGGGGCTGATAAACTGGGACACTGGAGCTAATATTGCGGTTTTAGTTGTAATAATGAAATACTGTTGAATGCAAATACTTTGGGAGAGTCTGGAGTGTTTTGTTTCATGGTACCAGTCATCCTCATTTAATTTGGAAAATCTTTATTGCTATGGCATCGAAGTTGTTTGTATAGGAGTAAAAGGGTGCAATCTTAACCAAGCTTGTACCTTGTTCATTAGACTGAAGTAGATCTTTTCATTCATAGAACCAGTACAGATTGTGTTGCTACAGAAATAAAACTGGGAAGTTACGTTGGTGTTAATAATTGTTATCTGCACACAAACATTGATGTAAATGCTATAGGTAGTTAAATGCATGACGGTTATTTTTTTGGTCGTACTATTAACTTTGTAATCAAGTTAAAAAAATACAGCAGATAATTTTTTTGATCACAACCAGGGGTACCATCTTACATTAACAAACATGTAGACTACTGCTAGAAAGAAAAATGAAATGAACTCGATGAATGCATAGTTATATTTGATTTAACAACACATATCATTGTGTCATAAGATGATTAAACGAGCATGAAAAAGAGGTCATCGAGTTACTTTTGGGTCAACTTGTTGCACTTCATGTGAGTGGCCTCAGACATTATCCAGTTTTGCTCACATCTATAACCATTACAAGTTCAGCACAAAAATGCAAAAGGTTAGGCTTTAAGGTTTAGTGTTTTACACCATATTCTTCATCCCAGGAGTCTGCAAAGAGGAAACTTATAACTTCATAAATAAACAAGAATTGCACTTATTACAGAAGTCTAGTATCCATAGGATTACGATTGAAATTTTGGATTGCCCAATTTTTTCTTTTCCATTTTCTAGGTCATTTTAAAAAAAAAATGTAGAGGTTAAGAAAGCAACCTTGTAATTACACACTCAAGCAACCAGTCAAAAATTGTCTCAATGGGATTCTTTGGGCCTTGTACTTTTTACCTTTGTGTTAAGGCCATCCATAATCTTCTTATTGGCTTTAAAGGAATAGAAAAAATACATTTAAGGGATTCAAGTAATAGGCTGATACATGTACATTTTGGTGGAACTGTTTGTTGCACCTCTAAGGAACTTTCTGCCAAATTAGATGATATTTTCTTTATTTTTTTGAATGTTTCTGTAGTAATGCCGGATGATCTTATATAGATAACTTATTGTTTATTTTCTCCATCCATGTATGAGATGTCCAAAAACAACTTTAAAGGTGTCATATAAAAACTGTCACTTGCTATCAATTTGCCTTGATAAGTGTCATAAGAACACAATGCTATGACCTAGTTGACCCAAAATACTAGGCCAACTAAACAATAATGGAGATGCAGAATACCCAAAATGCTTTGGAATAAAGAAATGCTATCAAGTGGGACACCGTGATATTCCATTTATTGTAAGCCATTTATTTGTTACTCATGTTACCTTTAAACAACATATGTTCTGTATATTGGAATTTGTCTCTTTCTGCTATGACATTAAGAAATTTCAAATATATGAAGAACCAAGCTTGGCATAGGTTTTTTGTGTTGGTAATAAAAGCTTTCTCGGTGATAGCCATTTTATACTTTTCTCAATGTCTATTGGCTCTTTGAGAATTTGTCTACAAGGGCTGATTGCATATGGTGTCTACATTTTTGTACATTTTCCCCCATGACTATTTGGCTTATTCTGAATACACATCTTTTCTTACAAAATAAGCTTAATTTTTCTATGTTTGCATCTTTGGACTTTTTTTCTGCTTTCAAATCTTTACACAATGCACCTCTAACTTGATTTGTCATGTAAGTTAAATGAGTTTTATTTGGTCATTGTGCCTGAACATATGCTATTTCATCAGGTGGTTGATGAGGAGATGGCCAGAAGATCTCGATTCTTCCGGAAGTAACATTGAGGACCCATCTAAAAATGGATTCTTGGGGGACCGGTAAGATTATTTTCATAATCTTCTTTGGATGTACCCTTCTTTCACATTTTAAATTTTATGTCTTTTGTTTTTATTAGTAAGTTGTCAATAAAGCGTCTGAGTCATGTCTGATTGCATTGTTTATTATCAAATTTTAGTGTTCTTATTCTTAATGAAACTATCACTAGTAGAATATTGATAGTCATGCTGTTCAAATGGTCTAGTTTGAAGCCATGCAATAGCCCATGTTAGCCTGTTTCATTTTATGTCAACAATCCCCACATTCTAAGCAAATGCTTTAAAGAATTATGCCATTATTTATTGAAAGCCTCTATATGCAATTACGTGTATGATACTAAAGTTCCTATACCAGAAATTTAAATGTCTTGGGGCTGCCTTCGACCTTCTATAAGTTGAGGGTATGTAAGTTTTGCACACCATGAACAATGTATTTGGAGCAAGGACTGATGGCAAACATCCATCTCACTATTGTTTAACTTTTAATAGATTTAGAATAATCTGGAATTCCAAGTTCTTTTCTTTTTGATCTTTGAATAGTTCTATTTCATTAATATTAGAAAATAAATTTTACAGAGAAATAGTATCAACTTGAAATATTAATGCCATATGCCCCTACCAATTCCTGCACATAAACGCTACATACATACATTGGATCGTTCTTGACCTTTCTAAGCTTTGCCAAGTTAAATGCCCCATAAAACAAACCAGTCTGAAATTGAACAAAAACGAAGCCCACATCCGATGGCCACTAAAGACCAAAGTCTTGCTATTACGGACTTGTCAAAAAGGGCTCTACCCCCAAACAAGTCTATACCTAGGAGCCCTATTTGATAAAAGATTGAAACAAAATTCAAAGGTCGAAGCATCAAAAGACTTGGCTCGCAAACTTCACATGTAGTCATGTCCTTCTTGGTTTCCCCATAGGGCTGTTGTACCAGTAATCCTTCGGACCGTAAACAACCTTCTTGCCCGCCTTCTTGTCAGTTGCTGCTAACTGCACCATCTCTCTCTTGGGAGTGCATAAATTATTTCACGGACTCCCATCCCGTTGCTCCTCCCTTTTGCTAGAGGTGCTCCATACCAAAAAGGGATGCACCGGTTGGTCTCCATCCCCATTTTTACACCAATCTCCACTTTGCACTCTTAGTCCCTGTTGGTTCCCAAATCAACAGATTGGAATCCTATGAGCTTGCCTACTCAATTATGGGATTTCCAACCAGACTTGGCCAATTGACAGGAATGATCAATGGATCAAATCCCTCTTCACTTTAGGCTCTGCAGAACTAAGGAGGGTGGGCCTATACCTCACCCCAAATCTGTTAGTTGAAGGCTTTTGATAGCAGATAATAAGGCATTTGAAACTGAATAATATCTTCAAGATGGCAAATTACTTTCTTGAATCAAAAACAACTATTGAATGCTTTGAAATATATGCTGTATATAAAATGCTTTGAAATATAAATTGTATAAAAGTTGCGAATCATAAATATAATGCTCAATTAGGAATGCCCTGGAAATACTTGATTAAACCACCTTAAGTCAATATAAGACCACTTAGGGGCTTTAGGATTGTATAGTTTAGTATCATCCCTCTTAGCCACTCTCCCAGTAGCCTTTCTATCATTTTCAATCGTAGTAGCAATTTTGAAAGCTTGCTGGTCTATGTGATCTGATCTCATAATGAGTCTTGCTATCAAATGCACTTAATAAAATTCAATCAAGAAAGAATCAACAGGCCTTATGTCCCTTGGTATTCTATTCAACACTTGATTAAATCTTTTGTTAAATTCTGCAACTGATTCATTAAAGTTCTTAATACTAGTTAACTCATGAGAAGCAAAAGAAGTGTCTGTGTGGTCACCAAACTGCTCAGTAAACTGATTTACAAAATCAAACCAACTTGAAATAGACCTATCAGGCAACCCTCTATACCATTCAGCAGCATCTTCTGTCAAAGACTGGACAAATAACTTCATAAAAACATCTTCATTATTTTCCTCCAATTCTTTAATAATATTTTTCAAGTTAATCACATGTTGCTCAACATATTCAATTCCGTTCCCTGAAAACTTTGGAATGGCAGTTCTTAACTCATTAGATATGGGGTTTGGATATCCAACTATCCCATTGAAATCCAACTGCCTGTATCTCACAATCACCATAGGTGCTCTTAATCCAGCATTATGTCCACCATGATTATTCATTCTTGGTCCATGATTTTGAAGGTTCATGCCCCATTGATTGTTTCCTGTGTTCCAACCTCTATGATTTTGGCCGCTATTACCATAATCCTGTTGTCTTGGATTTCCATGATCATGATTTCCTTCATTGTTTGGTTGTCTCCAAGGACCATGTTGCTCATCGTCGTTGCTATTTTCTTCCATGTCTTCCCCTATTTTCTGGTTCAAATAATGGATTAGTATGATCAGTGTTGAAAATTTGCTCTCCATTTTTTTTCTGAGGAGGATTATATTTAGGAGCTTTATTATCCTTAGATGCCCTCTCCTTCCTAGTTGCTTCTCTCCTTACTCTTTCATCTTTTGGTGAGGAAAGCACATCTCTAGGTATTCCCATTTTCTCTAATATTTCATTTGGTTGCCTTCTAAGATGTCTAGCCATCTCCTTATCATCAGTTCCCATGTAGCATAAGATAAAACACTACCTGTCGTTTAAAAATAATCCACGACTTTCGACTCCTTCGAAAAACCCTTGACGACGTTACCACTCTGAGCTTTTATGTTCTTGTTGCTAAGTACACGTGTCGCAATCTCGTGATCTCGTTGTGAATAACGATCGTTTTATCTTGATCACGGGATCACGATAACCGTTGATCTTTGGTGCAGCTTAACGAGCCATCCTTCGACCACTTAACGTACGTCTCAAAATCTCGTGATCCCACCTCAAGTAAAAACCCTGCAGCTTTGATCACGGGATCACGGGGACCGTTGATCTTTGTCTGAAGATAACCATTGAACAATCCCATGGCCCTTTTAAACATCGATCACCTTTTTCCTTTGGAACAAAAAGATGTTCGTCGATCTTAAACACGTGCTAAAAGATTAGCACTTTAGTTATGTGCTAGTTAATATTGAATTGATCGACGCTTAAAACAATATGTATCCTTGTCAACATATTCAACCATTCATCCGTTGCCGTCTGTCATCCACTTCTTCTTACTGCTTAGTCGCTCGCGGCCCCAGGACACATGGCATGATCTCGTTAGCCTAGACAAAATAAAGATCTTGCAAGTTCGATCACGAGATAACGACTGTTGATGATTTTGGCCTTTACGGCAAAGATCAACATATTGGACAATTAAATAAATAATAATAATTATGTTGTTTATATTTTATATTTAATTATGGCTAAATCGATTTAATAAATAATGATAATAAATATAAGGGGTGTATTTATTATTATATAAGGTTTGATTTATGCTAATTAAATATAAATATAAAAACACTTATTATTATTATTTTATTTATGGGCCCAAGTTGGCCAACTTGAGACGCCAAGAGTTTATCTTAATAAACTCATATATAAGAGCAACTTGGTGAAAGTGAGAACACACCAAAAACATAACGTGATGTTCTACTTTCATGAAGATCATCTAGAGTATCGATTCAGGGTCGTGCAAATTCATCCTACAGGGCTGAGCGAATTCATTCTACATTGGTGAAGCAAATTACACCAGCATTGGTGACGATCTTCATCAACACTGAGCAAATTATTTCTGCTCTTAAAGTGCGATCTACACATACAAATAAGGTGCGAAGTCTGGGCAGATTCACCTATCTTAAAGCATGACTTGAAAAGTGCGAAACAAACCTAGACTTGGGGATTGAACAGACAATCCAATCATAGATCAAGCATACTAAGTTGGAACGAATTCATAAGTGAATTCGAACAACATTATAAGGGTCCGAATGCAAACTCATTCAAGGTAGATTCGGCTAAAGTTGCAGATCGTGTATCATCTTCAACATATTGGTGCGACTTGTTCTGGCATACATATCAGGCAAACAATAGCAGATTTGAGGATTCAGATCTTGGTCTCAAGAGTGCAGATCTGAGCATTTGTCTTGGGCAGATCTGAGTATTGTGGAAAATCCCTAGGTGGGCTGCTTCACTCATCCTAAAAATAAATGAAGGCATCGTTTCCGGGTATTATCTATTCCTCTTCATGATTACTTTATTTCAACTTGTGCTTAGTTTTGATAGATCTCTATAGATTGTATATTCCTTATGATAATCTGAAAAATATTAACATGGTATCAGAGCGTTGGTAGAGTAAAAGATCCATTTCAGATTTAGGAATTCAGTCTAACTCTTTCTAAACTAAGAAATAAATACTATGGTAACCGGGGGTTTGGCCTAAACATAGTAAATTTTGGTTTTATATATGAATAGTATAAAAGTAGGGCTAAATTTTGCTTTAAGATTGTATATGCAAATTGCTTTGGTTAGTTCAAGTTACCCTAAGAGGGAGTCTAAGCTTAAGAGGGAGCTTAATCAAGTTACCACTTCCTTTTGCATGTGTAGCTAAGTTGCTGATTCGGGTGCGGATGCAGGATGCGGGTGCGCCGATGCGTGAAATTTTTTTTTTGGGGGGATGCGGATGCGTTTATATATAT
>MU226447.1:1370497-1383501 GCA_018584345.1 Thuja plicata
TTATATTTTATATTTAATTATGGCTAAATCGATTTAATAAATAATGATAATAAATATAAGGGGTGTATTTATTATTATTATATAAGGTTCGATTTATGCTAATTAAATATAAATATAAAAACACTTACTATTATTATCTTATTTATGGGCCCAAGTCGGCCAACTTGAGAGGCCAAGAGTTTATCTTAATAAACTCATATATAAGAGCAACTTGGTGAAAGTGAGAACACACCAAAAACATAACGCGATGTTCTACTTTCACGAAGATCATCTAGAGTATCGATTTAGGGTTGTGCAAATTCATCCTACAGGGCTGAGCGAATTCATTTACATTGGTGAAGCGAATTTACATTGTGCAAATTCATCCTACAGGGCTCAGCTAATCCATATACATTGGTGAAGCGAATTACACCAGCATTGGTGACAATCTTCATCAGCATTGAGCAAATTATTTCTGCTCTTAAAGTCCGATCTACACATACAAATAAGGTACAAAATCTGGGCAGATTCACCTATCTTAAAGCATGACTTGAAAAATGCGAAACAAACCTAGACCTGGGGATTGAACAGACAATCCAATTACAGATCAAGCATATTAAGTTGGAACGAATTCATAAGTGAATTCGAACAGCATTATAAGGGTCTGAATGCGAACTCATTCAAGGTAGATTCAGCTAAAGTTGCAGATCGTGTATCATCTTCAGCACATTGGTGTGACTTGTTCTGGCATACATATCAGGCAAACAATAGCAGATCTGAGGATTCGGATCTTGATCTCAAGAGTGCAGATTTGAGCATTTGTCTTGGACAGATCTAAGTATTGTGGAAAAGCCCTAGGTGGACTACTTCACTCATCCTAAAAATAAATGAAGGCATCATTTCCAGATATTATCTATTCCTCTTCATGATTACTTTATTTCAACCTGTGCTTAGTTTTGATAGATCTCTATAGATTGTACATTCCTTATGATAATCTGAAAAATATTAACGACAACCATTGATCTTTTTTGTGGTTTACCCATCTCACAACCTTCTGACTTTGCTGAAGCTTTACATGCGTCATGATCTCGTTATCCTGCCTGTATTATCCATCGTGCAACTTTCTCACGGGTTAACGATGATCGTTGATCTTTTCTGCCTTCTAACCTCTGTTCGAATGATGACATAAGATATCTCTCGAGCACCTTTTCTAAAAGATCAAACGATCTCCGTAAAAAATCAACATGTGCTAAACGATGGGCTCATTAGTAACCTGATCTTTAGCCATTGTTTCGATGGTATTCACAATGATGCAAATCATTCCACCAACTTGGTTTAACTTGAGTCTCGTATAGTTTAGACTTTGGTGAAGTGATGATTTTATTTGCAATTAGAGTCTTTAGGGCATCCTCAAGTGGTTCACCTACCGGGGTAAATTTCCTCCTTGGGTTTGATGATGTGAATTGAGACATGAAGCTTGGTTTAGGTTTGTTGTTCCCTTGATCGTTGTGATTGTTGTTGTTATTGAAAGGAGCCTTGGATCTTTGATTAAGATTATTGGCTTGAGTAGAAGGTGATTCGCTTGACATATTGAAAGGCTTGGCTTTGAGATTATTATCCTCCACCATCGTTAACAAGGTTCTTATTGGTATTCTTTAACCAAAATCTAGGTTTCCCATTGTTGTTGTTGTCATTGTTATTGTTGTTAAAGAAACCTTTGTTATCCTTGATTCCTTGTAAAGTTTTATCTCTCCTTTCCTTATTAAAACTTCTTCTATCTTGATGCCATTTTCAATAACCTTATCAAATGTTGAAGGACATTGAAGTTGTAACCAAAAATTCATCTCCATGGTAAAATTGTTTATAACTATGTCAATTTTTTCTACTATGGCGACTTCATGCTCGATGTTATACGAGTAGTGAGTAACAAATTTGGAAGCCAACTCTTCAAACATTTTGATACCAGGAGATAGTTTTGAAAACCACTCCATTGCTTGCCCACCAAGACTTGTAGGGAATAATCTCATCAAGTAAGTAGGTTCATGCATATATTCCATGCTTAGTGTGCAAAATTCCCTTAAGTGGTCTTGTGGGTCCATTACGCCCATATATTTAACATATTTAGGAAAAAACACATTTTGAGGAAATGGTATCATGAAGAGATCCCTATCAAAACGAAAAGGACAAATGGCTTCAATGGAGAATGGTTTAGGAGCCGCTTCTTTCTTCATATTATCCAATGTTTGTTGCCTAGCCACTGGCATAAAGGTGTCAATCCCAATCATTATGGGAAACTAGATTGCTTTGGAAATTAAGGTAAAAGACCGATGTGTTGTACTTAACAATGTTTCTTTATCCTCATTGTGAAGTCCGCTCACAAATTCATGATAGCTCATGTTACTTTGAAGAACCATCAAATACCCTGTCCAATAATTTTTATTTCTTGTCTTAGTGTGAAGTGACTCCTCCATAATTCATTGGTGTCTTCGTGGATGAGTAATCAAACTTCTTGTACATGCCAATAAGGTTGCTTAGCTGTGCCATCACTCTTTTTTTCTTTCAACATACCAAGAAGAAATTAAAACTTCACCTGAGATCAATGATGCTATTTTAGCCAATCAAGTTACTAATCAATAAAGTGAAGTCTCTTAAAATATAACTTCTCCATTAGATTTTTAAACAATTTTAAGAACCATTCACTTGTGAACCTTGACATCAGTGTTTAGATGTCTTCATTTGCAGTCATCAATTCTTAGGAATTTTTCCAAGAAACCTCCCAAATTATAAATAGTGATCCATGCATAAGTTTTTCTAGTATAACACTGCAACTAAAGCCCAAAGAGCTCATAGGCTGCAGGAGAAAAATAGGCATAACTTTCGAACCATTCATACTTTTGCCATGAAATTTAATGGGGACGACCAGGATGCGAATATGAGAACCCAGAAAAATGAGTACATTTTGAGCCGACAAAACTGTGATTTTAATGTTTTTTGGGATTAGGTCGGGAAAAATAAAAGCTTTAAAATCTCACAATCTGTGAATTGGATCAGCTTGAAAACTGACCGCGTTGCTTGAAATAGCACCATGAACACCTTTATTAAAGGATTTTGTGTTGTCTAGTACACATTTTGAGATTTGATTGTTTTAGTGGATCTTAACAAACTAGAGGACTACTCCTAGGGTTTCCATTTACCGTAGCATTAGCATTGCTTCCGTCCGGGGTATCGAAGGGTTCTCACAGACTCTTCGAATTTGAATTACTCAATGTAATGGTTTTGATGCAAATATTTTAAAATTTGATAAGTTTAAAATTGGGGGCTAACACACAGCATATGATCATTCATGATGAAAATTATTTTTAAGTGAGTTGAGGCTCTTAAGGATATTATTTGGTTTGTTGCAATGTTCTTGTTCAACTGTTATTTTAAATTTATATTTATATTTTCTAATCTAACTGGTGAGGCCTTAGAACTCATTACCTTAGTGACTTGATTGATTCGTATATTGTTTAACATGTCTCTGGCTATCCTTAGCCATAAGATGCTCGAAGTCAAAAGTAGGGAGACTTATAATTTTATTTTAACGAATGTGAAATTTGTGGTGTCTATTATCACAAGTGTTTGACATTTCTATTATTATTAATAATCATGTTACTGAAGGTTTTTGAGTGATTACACACAGAATAGCTTCCACTTATATCTTGACAAAGCTAAACTATGTTTTTGGATTCTATTATATTGCAGGTATATTTTGGAGTCATTTATAAGAGATGACAATGTGAGCATTTTGTGATTCTTAAATGCTTTTTAAAATCTCCCTTGTTATTTCAATGTGTTACACCAATTGACAACATTATATTGTTATTCGGCTATTGTTGTTGGTCTGGCAATCAGTTGTAGTTTTACTAATTTTTTTGCTTTTATTGAATTAGTCTGCAGTTGTAATGAAGTCAAAAATCCAAGAAAGCTTTGATGCATTCAAGGAAAATTATGAATTTGATAATCATTCCTACCAGTCCACAGTAAAACGGTTAGTATTGGAACCAGAAAAAATCAAGGGTCTTCCAGAAAAAGAACTTTTTGCTTCCCTCCCTGTATTGCTTGATCATTTTCAGAGGCCAACACTTGTGACTTTAGCAAAAGTTGTGACCGGAAAAACATATAGAAGGTCACGGGAATTTATAATTAAAAAAATTCAGCGTGGACTACCCAAGCTGTTTGCTCAGACTAGTCAGGATGCTTCCCAACATTTGCAGAATGTGAAAGACATACTAAGAAATCCAGATAGTTATTTGCCACCTTGCGCTGCAGTACTGCCAGAAAAGCCCTCTGCGTTAGCTGTGGCTAAAGGTACATTGGCTCAGCTAGAAAATTTTCCTAGTCACACACTTTATTCAATGAACAAGATAATAGGTGGAGAGTCACTTACAATAAAACTAGAAGTTAGGAAAATTGGTGCAACCAGAGCTTCATTGGCTCAAAGCATTAAGAACAAAGCAGATAGGCTTCTTGAGGGGGTCAGAGATTTTGATCCGTTGCCTGAACTCATGAAGAAAGCGCTTCTAGTTGCAAGCCTTTCAGCCAGACAAGCTCGTGGGGAAGATGGTGGCATTGTAGAAAATATTGGACCTATTTTGCCAGAGTTAATTGCTTTGCATAATGATTTTCTGAAGGCTATTTCACATGTACAGAAGTTAAATTATCTTGACCTAAAAGATATTTATGGTTGCCTGTCTTCTAATGATCTCATTCCAACAAAAAAACTCATTGTTTTACAGTGTATCATTCGGTCTTTTCTGCTTGAATGGCTTTTTGAATGTTATGATGAAATTGTTCCAGAGCCAGTTATGAGAACCGTCAATATGATTAATAAATTGGGAGTAACAAATGGTGCTGTGAAGGAGAGAGGTCGAAAGGGCACTGCAAAGGGGAGAGATCCAAAAGATGCTGCTGTAAAGGAGAGAGAATCAAAGGGCACCATAAAGGAGAGAGATCGAAAGGGCAATATGATGGAGAGAGATCCAAAGGGCACCATAAAGGAGGGAGATACAAAGAACACCGTAAAGGAGAGAGATCCAAAGGGCACCATAAAGGAGGAAGGTCCAAAGAACACCGTAAAGGAGAGAGATCCAGTTGGCCACAAGACAGAGCCAAGGGCTGACACAAAGCTTAGATTAGATAGAGAGTTAGAGAGTGTATTGAATGTTAGTACTCACTTGCAACAAATCATTTATGAAAGGACTGAAAATGCAGGTTTAGTGCAAAGGATTGCTGAAATTCCTTTGGACAATTCTGAAGATGAATGTGAGCCATGGTTCTCTGAGAACAGCTATGATACACATGAACTGGATGAAAAAGAAGAAACTTATGCTGGTGAATCATTTTCAGAACCTGAATTTGTAGAGGTTCAAGAGCACGGTCTGCAAGAACAGACAAAAGAAGACTTTCCTGACGGGGAGCTAAAAAATTCTTCTCGGGTGGATAGTTTAAGCAAGAATAATTCTCTGACTGGAAATATTGCGCAACAAATTAAACAAGTATGTGATGAAGCAAGCCTCTTTTCTTATCGTCTTGTTGGTTCCATGATGGATGAATTACTAAGTGTACAAGGTCAACTTTTAGAAGCCCCTGCAAGGACATATCTCCTGAATGGATTTCCAACTACTGCAGAGAGTGCAGGTATACACCATCCATTAGTTTATGTTTTCATATTTAATAAGACTATGTATGATTTTGTTATTCGATTCAATTCCCACCTTTCATTTAACAATTTTTGTTATGTCGTTTCATTTTCCTTTTTTCTCTGTTTGGTATCAAAATATTAAAAAAAATTATCTTTTTCCTGCTATTCTGCTCGTTTGGAAAAAAAATCACAAATTTAAGCCTGGTGATTTGATGCTACAGAGATTTAATTTTACTGGCCGTGTTAGGTTAAACTGTTGAAAAATGAATTCAGGAATATTTTTCCTAACGCTGCAGATGATTTAATTTCGGGATAGGTTAAAAAATGATTTCAGAATTTCTTATTGTTTGTAATGTTTTTTAAATATTAACCAAATGTATTGTTTGCAATGTTTTTTTTTAATGTTATCCAAAATATTTTAAATACATTAGTCATGTGAACCTCTGTTAATTTCCAAATCATCATTAGGAGACTAAATGACCGAAGTATTAATATATGAGCACCATTTTACTAGCCTTTTTATTGTATTTCTATTTTTGTCGTTGAAGTGGAATTTGAGGCATGGTTACATATTGTTGTCACACTTTGATCTGTTCTGCTCAATTCGGTTTCTTGAAGGTAAAAATTACTTTTCCAACCATTTCGTCATTATCTAAATTTAATAACTATGATATCAAAATTTTCAATTGCTTGCTTGTAGGTGAGATTGAATCTTCTGATCTTCAACAAAGCAGGGACATTACTATATTACTGGACATTGTTAAAAAGCTATGTCCTGAAATGCCACCAAGGTAACTACATTTTTAACTCTTGATTTTCTATAATTGACAAAGAAACATCATGATCGAGATTTTAATTCAAGCTTACCAACATTCTAAATGCTTCTTGTATTTTATTTTGGCAGTGTGATAGAGAAAGTCAATCTCTCCCTTGGTGTAATGTAACACGATTACCTCAACAACAATCCAATTGTGTAAATTGCTCCAACATTGTTCGTATTTTGGTTGAAGCTTATTGGAGGTCCATAATATAAGCCTCTATAGCTCTCTATGGTTCTAAAACCCTTATGGTTCCTTTTTATTTTCCCTAATACCTATGATGGAACTCCAATTCGAAAGAGTCTTCAGCTTGTATTAACTCAAGTTTTAGACATCTTTTAAACGGTCTTTTTTGTTATAATATTGCAACAATATTATAATCTAATAATATTTCAAATTTTGTCTTTAAAAGTAAGATGCTATCTCGAATGAATTGTTAGTTATGTTAAGGAATATGGATTAGTGATAGGGAAAATAATAGTCTTTATTATTATTGTTTTCAGACTTTATCTGTCTTAACGCTAATATTAATATCACTGAAAGATCTCAGTCTGAATGTTAATATTGATATGGTTTTAATTAATATCGTATGCTTGCTGTGGTATTGTAATTTCCACTGGTAATGATTATCTTACCCAACAAGCATCGATATCAAATATATATGATGGTGAAGGGTTATGTTTATGTAGGGGCATGATCCATACGTGGCTTATGCCGCGTAGGTTCATGACCCTACGTAACCATAATGGTTTGACTGTTTGTTTTAATAACCACGACGTGCCTTAACATATATACGACGTGCTTTGGTGGATATTGATCTAAGTATCAAACATGTTTTGTATCCATGTTTCGATACACTCAGTATAATATATAATAACAGTCATCGTTCTGCTTTGGGCAGTCAACAATATATTAATAATAAGTTCAATATATATATATATATATATATATATATATACTTCAATCCAAATGAAGCTAACACTCCTCTTAACAAGAGAGGATTTGAACATCTTAGGAGTATTCTTTTAGGATGTGCACTCGTGACCACCTGGAAATGCTTACACATGAAATACATTACATCTCAGAGAAATGTAAGTTATCTGATCTCCGACACTTTGAGACAACAACTAAGTGAAGTCTATCAGATAACAATCTTGATTCTAGGATGGCAATGAAGTCTCCAATATCATAGGTATTACAATTTTGGACATATATAGTCCATCTTGACACATAAATTATCAGGACTTCCGACACATTTCAGGACAACAATTCAATGCAGTCTGTCATGATAATAAATCAAGAATTATCTCAATATCATGATATCTGACACAATCAGGGACAACAACTTAATGGAGTCAAACATGATATGTTTGTTATCACAGTCTCCGACACAACTCGGGACAACATTTAGTGATAACACAACAATTTAGTATCAAGATATTCGACACATTCCAGGATAGCAATTTAATGTAGTCAATCTTGATAACAGGTCAGACTATTGTTGAGGTCGTCACCTTACAATAGTGACCTTACACATATATCACATGAAAGATTGTCACCTTTCATGACATAACACACAAATGTAATATTGCAATATTTTACATTAAAATATTCATGAATATATCAAAATACATATGACTGAGATCTTAGAAATTTCAATTACAATTTAGTCATACCAATTTTACCTCTGAAGTACTCTACTTTCAATTTGGCAAGGGGCTTGGTGAAAATGTCAGCATTTTGCTCTTCAGTGCTGATGTAAACCAATTTGATAACATCTCTGTCTTCCATCTCTTATGTAATGGTAAGGGATTTCTATATGCTTGGATCGATTATGAAAACTGGATTTACTGAAAGTTTGATGCAACTTTGATTATCATAGTGAAACACGGTGGGATTCAAGGGTTTCTCAAATAGTCCAACTAGTAACTTCCTCAGCTACATTGCTTCACGAGCTCCCATGGAAGCAGCCATATATTCGGCTTCAGTGGAACTTTGAGCAACTTTTGACTGTTTCCTGCTGAACCAGGATATCATAGCCGATCCAAGACTGAAACAACATCCTGTAGTGCTTTTACGATCAATGGAATTGCTTGCCCAATCGAAATCAGAATACTCTTGGAGTTGTATCTCAACAATCTCATACTTCAGGCCAAGTCCAATAGTAGCACACAAGTATCTCAGAATATGCTTAGCAGCCATTAGGTGAATCTTCTTAGGTTCGCACATGAAATGACTTAACACATTAGTAGCATAACAAATATCAGGGCGAGTGTTTATCAAGTACATAAGAGATCCAATAATTTGTCTATAGCCACTACCCTATAATATTCTAGGGCAACTAGACTAGAATCCCCTACCCTCAATTAGAATTCTACGGGCCGCAGCGGGGGTGGGTGGGAGCCCTACTATTTGAAGGGGGCAGCGGCAACATTATGACTTTTTCCGAGGGAACAGTTTCTAGTCGTCGGGTTATCTCGCCCTACTATCCATAATTGCCTTGTTATCTGTCGCCTTTATAATAGTAGGGCACGGGCCCTGCTATTCTATGGGCAACTCTGTCTTTAAGTCGAGTACCTAACAGTCTTAACAACAGTGTTTATTTGCTTTCTTTCTTTCTTTATTCCCGGCCCTTTAGAATAGTAGGGCCTCCTGGGTGGAGAGGAGAGGGACTAAGGGCTTTCATAAGAGGATCCATCAATCCTTGATTCAGCAGGCCCAACCAATAATCTATAGGTTCTAAATCTTCTGCTTCACTTTTAAGCTTATGAAGATTTGTTTCCATCGGAGTAGATATTGGCTTACAATACATCATTCCAAATTTGGTCAAGATATTAGTGGTGTATTTTCCTTGATTTAGGAAAATATAGTTCTCCTTTTGCCATACTTCTAGACCTAGAAAATAGTGCAGAAGACCTAGATCCTTCATATCAAATTCAGCCACAAGATCTTGTTTGCATTTTATAATAAGATGATCTTCACCTATTATTAATAAGTCATCAACATAGAGAACCAATATTAACATATCACCATCTGATATTTTGAAGTATATGTTAGGATCTGCTTTATTTTTGGAATATCCTAGCTTGGAGAGATAACTGTCTATCCTTTCATACCATGCCCTAGGCGCTTGCTTAAGGTCGTAGAGAGATTTCTTTAGTTTGTTGCAGACATGATTTCTATAACGTGTAGCAAAGCCTTCATGTTGTTCTATATATACTTCTTCCTCAATAACACCATTCAAAAATGTTGTCTTTATGTCCATTTGATGTATCTTCCATCCTTTAGACGTTACAATGACAATAATGGTTCTTACAAAAGTATATTGGACAACTAGAGAAAATGTCTCTTCGTAATCAATTCCAGCTTGAGAAAACCCTCTGGCAACAAATTTGGCTTTGTGTTTTTCAAAACTACCATCTGGTGCATATTTGATTTTGAATAACCACTTTGAAGAGACAACTGATTTGTCTTTTGGTCTAGGTACATTATCCCAAGCATCATTCTTTAATATAGATTGGAATTCCTCAATCATTGCATCTTTCCAAGCTTAACATGATAAAGCCTCTTCAACATTTGATAGTTTAGATTTTGTAAGCTTAGTCAGGAGTGAAACATAGCATGTTTGACTTCTTGTTTTCCTATTCTCTCTGAAGATTTCATCAGTTTCCACATTATTTTCTTCAATCATCTTTCTTGCCCATAGTGGCCTTTTCTTGTTGTTAGGAATTTCAACATTCTCAAAATTAGATGATGGAGGTTCATGATCTTCTATGATATTCTCCCTTTGATTCTCAATTGTATGATTTTCATCTAATTCAGTGATTGGATCATCTTTTGTATTTAGAGAGAGTTTATAAGCATTATTTTCTTCAAATATTACATCTCTACTACTTTCAATAGATCTTTGTCCTGGAATATAAACTTTGTATCCTTTAGTGGTTTCACTAGAGCCAACAAATATGCCGTTCTTCCTGGAGGGTTCTAGTTTGCTCCTCTTTTCTGTAGGAACATGAATGTATACGAGACAACCAAAGATTCTTAGATGGCTTAAGTCTGGTTTATTCCCTGTAAATGCTTCTTCAGGTGTTATATTCTCTAAAAGATTGAATGAGGGCATCTATTTTGGATGTACATAGCTGTATTTGAGGCTTCAGCCCAGAATGAGATGTATATTTTGATCATGCATCATGGCTTTGGCGACTTCAATGATGGTTCAGTTTTTTCTTTTTATGACTCCATTTTGTTGAGGATTATAAGGTACTCACTAATACATTTGATGTCAATTTTTGACTTTTAATTGGTCAAATTTTCTACCAGGATTGGTCGAATGATCCACAAATGGTCTTGTCGCAATTTTTCTAGTCGAAATTTCGACACATTGTTGTTAAGGTCGAATGTTCTATGCCAATCTTGGTCAAAATTGGCATATGCAATTGGCAAGTTTATTGGATGATCTTTTGACCAATGTCGGTTGAAATGTTTGGGCCATCCGACCAGGATGCCAAACCCACGACGCTAAATTTCGACACAGAATGGTCGATATGTAGACCAGTCTTGGTAAGGGTTTCGACCAAAGTTTGTCGAAATTTCGACCAATATGGAATGTTAAAAAAAACCCCTGAAGATAAATATCCAGAGTAATCACCAACGACATCCTGGTCGGTGATTAGTCTAGATATTTTTCTTCAGGTATTTGTGTTACTTTGTATTAATATATATGGCTGTGTATTTTGTTATGTTACTTTACTATTAACATATTGGTTTATTATGAACTTATTTGATGCTGGTTACTAGCTGTTAAATGAGGCAACTGCAAACATTTTAATAGATTTTCATAATTAAACAAGAGCTCTATAGAGCTATAGTCCCGCCTTGTGCAAGAAATGATAAGTATAAAGCATTGCAGGAGTTGTTTGAAGAGAAGAAAATCCGATAAACACATTTGTCTATATGGTAAAAACAAAAGTGACGATTACAAATTCGATATTGAACATTGTGCTTAGTAAATGTTCTGACATTGTCTGCTGCACAATGCAAATCTTGACTATTTTTAGTTGCTGAGTTGAAAAGCTGACGAAATGAAACCAACATAGTTAACATAATTAAAACATTAGTCTTCTAGCATAGAGTTGAAGAGGATGTCAACGCAGGAAGCCAACCTTTGTGCATAGATGAAAAAGTAAAACTGTTCCAAATGATACACGTTGCAAACAGTAACTATTACAAAATTTCACAAAACTTAACGTACATATTGTGACCATTGCTGAATCTTGCTACAGATATTGTAATAAAAATTTAGAGAATTAATTGTTAGATCTTGTAATTTGGAGAGAGAAAGAACATTGTCAACGAGGAAATTGAAACCTAACATGGAAATGTTTGATGAAGTTGTCCAATAAACTAATGTATGTCCAAAAATATGAACTCATTCAAGCATTTACTGGCAGACACACCAGTCAATCAATGATAAATGCATGCAATGTTGTTATAAATAAAATATTCAAAATTTCCAAACAAAATTTGTTTACATAACAAAGGTAAAGTAAAGCTCAATGGCAACTTACATCATATTGATGCAGATCCTTCTCAGGCAGGTGTGCAAAACACTGATTAGCCTTGACAATACACCTTGCACCACTTTTCCCCATTCCTGCACGCAATGGGGATCACACTTCCTTGCTTCACAGTGGTGTTGTTCCAACTATTACAATCTAAGTTTTGACCAAATTGTTGCTATTACCAAAGAAAACTATCATCTGAAGTTGACAATCTAATAGTAATACTACAAATCATTTTGTCCAAGTATGAGTGCTAACATTATTAAAAACAAAAAAAATCAGGATTGTTAAATGATTTAGCATTCAAAACATTATGGCTTAAAATCCTTCTGATGTCTTATCCATGCCTCTTCGAGTCTATTGTTAAAGACCCTTTTATTATCATCCTAGTAGACACATTCACAATATTCTGAAAATAGACTAACTAAACTTTAAAGTTGCAGTTCACAAACCTTTGAAAGTGAATGGTAGAAGTTGGAATATTCTTCATCAGTGACCTCCTTCGGATTCCAAAGCTAGACTGCCTTGACATCATTTAGAAGCTCCCACTCATATGTCATTTCCTTAACAGTTTTAGCCTTAGGCTCTGGATGTAAGTGGTACAGGCAATAAAGAAGCATAAGAATAATATAAAAATTCCCTACTTTCCACACCATCTGATGCTCAACAAACTAACTAAAAAAGAACTGTAAGGAGCCAAAGTTTAAAAAACTTATTCACTTGTCTTTGGTTGACAAAACAATTAGGAGGATTTATTAGGCATAAAAATATCATACTAGATTCAGTTTCCTCATCAGATTCTTCTTCAGAGCTTTCCCCTGCGAGAAGAGAATAAAGAGTTAATCAATCTAATCAAATTGATATGAAAATCCATATAATCACATTATATTTTCTCTACTACAAGCTAAAACTTCACAAAGTTTATGCTAAGATAAGCCTATGTTTGTTGCCAAAACTAGCATA
>MU226447.1:1387239-1400650 GCA_018584345.1 Thuja plicata
ATGATATAACATTCATTAATACACAACACTAATCAAGAATTCATTAACACATAACAATATTCATTAACATGACATAAAATTCAATATTAATACGCAACATTCATAGATAATTACTTAAAACAACGTTGTTTCATTATCCAACAAAGTTAATCAAACAAGTTTTATCAAAGAGCATTTTTAAGAAATCATTTCTTTTTTGGGTTTTTCTTAGATTTCTTAATTTAGAAAAGGCTTCCAGAAGCATCAATATCTTCCTCCTCCTCTTGTGGCTGTGATCTCAAATTATGATGCTTCCTCATGTTTTCAGGAGCACGAGGCTGCTGCACTAAAGGGGGGGTCTGCTGAAATAACAAGTAAATCATGGGTTAAATTCATTCAGGAGCACGAGGCTGCTGCACTAAAGGGGGGTCTGCTGCAATAACAAGTAAATGGGTTAAATTCACATACTTTTTTTTACTGTTACATGTATTTCATTAACCAGTAGAAGATAACATGCATTTTTCTTTACCTGACAATGCCACATCATGTACAATAACATTTTGATCTGCCGCCACCTCAACATGCTCAACATGCTCTAAAATATTCAAAAAAAGGTTACACGGCCAATTGCAATTAAAGATGTTAAATTAATATCTCCGCCACTGTGATGCACATCATGACCTTCATCACGCCCAGGTTCTATAAGGCTGTAGTGAAATGTCATGCGCATTGTTATCATGAAATAGTCAATTTATGTTCGAAATTAACTATTCAATTTGATTTACTTTTCTTTTGACCAATTTACCCGTGTCTCATCTGGTGTAGCAGATTCTTCATTATGGCTTTCAGATTCTTGGCGTAGGCGTGCAGCCATGACTTTATAGCCTTCCTTCAAGGCTATTCTTTTGTCTTATCTATGGGCTCTACATTGAATTTTATGCCCTATATTTTTTGTTTAATATCGACAGTTTTACATGTATGATTTGATTAAACAAAATTGTTTGCAACCTTATATATAAAAGTTTGATATGAAATTCCAATGCTGCTACTTACAAGTCGAGAGTGAAGTTTCATATAGCCACCAAAGCCAAGTTTGTGTTTGCCAATCTTTTTTAATCTTGTTTTTGTAGCTTTTGATGTGTCTTGCAGTCTATGAAAAGTTTGAAACATGTTAGATTATATATTTACAAAGATCACTAATTAGTGCATGATTACATTCTACTTAATACTATCATGACATACCTTCTTTTGCCATCTTCTGGTTGAATTCCTCTACCCTTTATCCTTTTCTCTTTTGCATCTTTCATTATTTCATTCCACTCCATCGGTGGAATCATAGGAGGACGCTCGTACTTTGGGTGATCCTTTAGAGCCCTTCTATATTGGTCCCTCAAAGTCTTTAAATGTTTGGATGCTTTTTTAAGAATCAGGGCACTGTCAAAATTTTTATTTCCACAGAGGTCCTCTAAAGATTTAATGAGCTGATTTTTTAAGTCAGCATCCTGTTAATTCCACCTTTTTTGAAAAAAACAAAATTGTGAGATATCATAACTTTAATATAGTACAATAAGTGGAAGATAAGAAAAATATTGTACCAATATTATGAAGCTACGTACCTTTTATGTATGGTGGGCCCAAATAGTTTCAATGTCATTTCAAACAGAGTATCATAAAAAACATCATTTCCTTCAAAAACATCATGGGATTATCAGTCCAAAACAAGTTATGTATAAGTAAAATACAATTACACTGTAAATAATAAAAATCTTGAAGTACCTGGAAGCTTTGGTACTTTTAATGGAATCATATTTTTCTTGTTCAACAACAATGACCCCGCAAACGAACCAGTACTAGTAACACGGGCTGATCCAGGAAATGGTTGAGCTTCACTAGTATTGGTCTTTGTTCTTGTACCAGGTGTAGGTGTATCAATTAGTGCACAAAATAGGTCCATTTGTATAAAATTCACACAAGCAAAATAATCAATGCATGATTAGCACATAACAAAATATAGAAAAACAAGGTTTTACCATTTGTAGCTGGTACAGAGGAAGATGTCTGCAAGCTCCTTGTTGCAGACAATGCAGTCGGCAATATCAGATTGTTGATTGAAGGAGGCGTCTGCACTTCATCATAAGCTAAAGAATACATTGTTAGCAAAGACATTTGCAATTGATAAAGATTAAATGGGGTACTAGAAGCATCCCAAACATAATTTGAGTCAATAATGCATACAAAGGTTAAATGAATGGTTAAAGGTTTAAGGATTATTTACATGAAGGTTGTTCGCTACAACCCTCACCATATTGACCACGTTTCACAGATGTCAAAAAATCCTGTAAGAAGAACACGTCATATTTTAGATCATGATCCATAAGATAGTAGAAAATATAAACATCTATTGAACTTTAATTATTGCTTAAGATTAATTACTGCTTACATTCATACAATTGACTCTACGTATCAATTCATCTTTGAGTGCCTCTGTCTCCTCAGTTTTGTTTGGTTCCATGACAATCTTAAGAATTTATTTACTATATTTATTTAGAATCTGGGTAGCCATGAAGACAGGGTTAGCGCTACATGCGATGTCATCTAAAAATGCCGCCTCAATTTCAGATCGCAATTGATCTATTGTCATTTGTGCTTTTCCCTATCAATAAGTATCAAGTTGTGACATCACTATCAGTAAAATTCTATCAAAATAAATCCAAAGACATAAAGAAAATAACATAATAATATGACATTTGTTTCTATATAATTTGTAGAATTACACTAATTAAGGTTTACGAAGGTGTGTGAGGAACATCCCCGCCTGTGTCTTGTGGTGGATCCATGTCGCCATGTGACAAAGATTAGTAATTCTTAGCAATCAACAACGAAATGAAAGTAATAAACTTACCAAAAATTTTTATTAATAAAATAGTAGATTGTATATTGGAGTCAATATTAATTGGAGGCAATTGGTTTAAATGTTATACTTACGAGTCCCATGATAGGGAATTTTTTTTTGTATATACACAATTCAAATTGTAATCTATCAGAAGCTCTTCCCCCACACTTATTGATTTTATCGCACATACAAATACATGATTTCCCCCGCGTGCCTCGAATATACAATTCGACCGCTTATTAGTTGACACAGGTCGAGAACTATTTATAAAACCTGCAATATTCCCTGTTGCTTTTGGCCTTCCATCAATATACATAGAAAGCCTTTTAGTTTGATCATTTTATTTGCATTGTCTATAATTTTCTGACAATGCATACCTACACATACTTTTTTTATATTCCACAATCCGCATCCAATTATTGTAATTATAACAAGGTCTTACATACTCCATCAATTCAAAAAATTGATTATAACTGACCTTTATGCCAAAAATGGAAAATAATCTCAAACCATGTAATGAAGATGGAGCTATGCGATATATCCTTTCGTTAACAGAAAAATCAGTGTTAACTGGAGGTAGTTCCTTGGGTACCCATTCTTTCTGAAGATGTGTGTACCTTAAGGGAACCTTCCTTTCACCTTTGGTCTCATTATCATAAGAACATGACCCCCCGTCAACAAGGAAAAAATGCATTCGTTTACTAATTTTTCTTCTAATCTTTTTACCTCTAGTTGATCTCCCTATTTTACACCTACTAGCTGTCTCACTTTTGTCTTCTATTCCCGCATTTTCCTCACTTGAGAAAGACATATAAGACATACCTATTTGGTGATACCTGCAATCCATCAAATAAGAAACATAGTAGGATCTATATATTTTTCTGACTAAAGAGAAGGAAACCAAATAATAAATTATACTTTCTGATCCATGTCAAAGGCGTTAAATTTCCCGCATATGTAAATCATTTATCTTAAGTTAGCCAAAAATTACATGATATGTAAGCTGTAAATTACATAAAAGACAAAATTTACATGATGCAAAATATACTCCATGACATTAGAGTTCAACACATAATAACTTAAATATAAAAACATACAAGTCAAACAAATTTCTATGAATAAATCAATACCTCATATGTGACATTGATCATACCTTGACATATATTTCATTGATCATGTTATTGATCATCCTCTTCATCCATGTCATCATCATGACTATCATCATCATCATCACCATCATCGTACTTGTCACCTTGATCATCGTCATCATTTTCATAATCATCATGACCAACACCACCACCATCTTCATCACCATCATCACCATTATCATGACAATAATCATCATGACCATCATCACCTTGATCAACACCATCTTCATCACCATGATCATGATTGTCATCATCATCACCATCACTGGAATCATCATCATTTTCTTCTTCTTCTTCATTGTGTAACAGTTGTTCATGATCATCATTTACTTCATCTTCTGATTCCTCAGTATCTTCTTCTTCCATCACATTATACTTTACTGACCTTCCTCTTGGATCATGTCTAATAACAAATGACCAACCCGGCTTATGTAGAATGCCAAAGTAAAACACTGGCTCACATTGGCTTGGAAGAACATAGGACTCATCTCTAGCTGGCTCAAATGACCTGGTATTAATCATTGTAAATCCAATATCATGTTCAATAATAGTCCTATCAGGATCATTTTGATTCAGCCGTAGCCTGTACCATTTGATGACAAATAGAACTAATATGAATGAATTAAAGTCACACTCAAGTATATCATCCAAAATGCCATAGTATCAATTTTCAAATTGTTGAGAATGTATGTCATTTCTAGATGAAATATTAGTGACCTCGAAGACTGCACTTATCCCAGAATCACAAGTTTTCTTCGTGTTGTCTAACTTTTTTATGCAAAATTTACGGCCATGGTAGTATATAGCTTTGTGGTGTTTGATCTGCAATTACTCGAACATGCCAAGATTATTTGCATCGATCCGTGAGTTGATATTAAACTTATGGGTCATGGTTAGTAAACTTATACGTACCTTTCTACCTCTTAATTCATATGCTAGATCAAGTACCATTAGCATAACATTGGGATCTCCATTACGATGAGCTTCTTTAACCGATGATGCAACACCATCCCATGTTAATGAGCGGCCATTTTTTTGAGATTTTTGAATCCATACCGTCATCCAATCAAGATTGTTTACAATATACAAATGTAGTGCATCCCACTCACGACCAACTATAAAGAAAACAAATAGATCGCTTAGAAACAACTTATATTGAAGATTTATAAGAATTAATAAAATACAATAACATCGTATAATTTAATGCAGTCAAGCTCGAAGAATTCAAGAATGGATTGTCCAAACTTGCAGTCAACAACCAAAACAACACAGCGGAATTAACAACAACAACAAATAATAGAGAATGGAATCAACATTCAATTTATTGCAACATGTCGGGCTGTAAGGCCTTCCCGGTTATGACCAATTACAAAACAAATAACAATTTTGTAAGATCCCTCAACATCCAACTCAAACCTAACCCTAGCTAGCCAGATCTACAACAATAGGTTACAACAATCTAATAGAAACCTACAGGAAGATCTGAACTTTTGCACACAGGCCTCCAAGCAATTCTTTGTTTCTAAGCCTCAACTCTAGCTCTGCAACATATCACAACAAGAAGCTGCTCTTCTACCAAAATGCAGTCTTCCTTTTCACACCTGCAAACCTACCTCAACAAACTACTCAAACCCCCTATAAATACTAAGCAAGCCACAAGTCAACATTGCAAATAAAATTAATTAAAATTCCAAGACCAAGTTGACCTCCCAATACAAATATTAAATGCAAAGTCATCCAACAAGTCAACCTCCAAATAAGACAAAGTCATCCAGCCCAACTACCGAGCACTAGACTGCCAAGAAAGCTAAGCAATAGATGTGGACGAGCTTCCCCAAGCAATAGGAGCCGAGAAAATAGGAAACCAAACCACACCACAGAGGACTCCTCCAAGCTACCAAACTCCAAGTAAACACATATTTTTGGTTGACACAGGATTTCCAAGAATCCTAGGATGCTCCTGCATCAGACACCCTAGGTAAAAGAAGATGTTCCCAAAAAGGAAATCATGAACATCTGAAGGGAATCTGAACAGGTACTCCATACTTTTTCTTAACCCATATCTCCTTTTATCCTTCATTCCATGCTTTTTTCACTTTGTTCATTGTCTCATCCGACACATCTTCTGTACTTCTCTCATATCTGTTGCTTGCAACTGACAGTAACTAACACCGATGCACTTCACCTGACTGACTAATCAACTTGAGGTCTTCTCCATCTCTTTGTGTCACAAATGCCACTATTTTCTGCACCACCTTCGTCAAATATGTTATCTATTTCTTTATTTATATAAGCTCCTCAGAGATATCATTCTCTTTCTCTTTTAGCTTGTCCTTCCTTTCACCCACTAGGAAAAGTTTGTCAACTCTCTTCTTCTCAGGTTTGTCACTGTCATTCGGTTAAGATCTAATAACTCAACATACCTTAGCCCCTGATTCCTGCCAAGGTAGCAGCTTATGCATGGATCCATCCTTCCTCACCACATAGGTATTTTCACGTCCATAAAACATAGCATGTCTATCATACTGCCAAGGTCTACCAAGCAATAGGTGACAAGCATCCATAGGTAATACATCACATAATATCTTATCATAATAAGACCCAATCTTAAAATTAACAAGACATTGCCCCTCAACCCTTACTTTAGACACATCTTGTATCCAACTAATCTGATAAGGATTAGGATGTCTCCTTCTTTCCAATTTTAACTTACTAACCATCTCTTTTGAAACAAAGTTCTCAGAACTGCCACCATCAATTATGACACTACATACCTTATCCTTGCACTTACATATGGTTTTGAATAGATTTCTTCTCTGACAAGAATCAGTTTTCTTCGAGGACATCAGATTCCTCCTAAGCAAAAGATTCACATTCTCCCCTTCAAGTTCATTCTAAGCAACCTCATTTATCACAACATTTCTGTGACTACTAAATTTCTTATCTGCACAGGGACATTCATAAGACCGATGTCCTTCTTCTCCACAATTGTAACAAGTACCTCTAAATACACTTCTATCTGTTCTTCTCCTTGGCTCAACAGGTTTTGGTTCCTCCTCAGCTCTTGGTTTATCTTTCACTGCTTGTTCTTTCTTCTCTTTCCCTCGGGAATTACCATAGTGTCTTCTCTTCAACTTCTCCTTTGCCTTTAATGCATACTGATAATCATCCTCTACAGAGTCAATCTTTAGCATACAAATCTCATCATGGATATTGAATTTCAGACCATTTACATACCTTGCCACCTTTTCCTTAGAAAGTTCTCTATGTCCAGATCGAATAGTCAACTTGTAGAATTCTTCGGTATAATCTTCCACAGTCATCTCCTTCTACTTCAGATTCTGCAATTTCTTAAACAACTCAAGTTCATAGTCAGTAGGGATGAGCTTAGCTTTTAGCTTCGCCACCATCATCCTCCACCGATTGATCTTCATCTCGCCTTCTTCTTCTCGGTCCCTCTGCAATTCTTTCCACCATAGAGCAACATGCCCTTTCATCTTAGTCTGAGCCAACCTCACCCTAAGAGGATCTTTAATATCTTCCAGCTCAAAATAATCTTCCAACTCACCGATCTAATCAATCAGATCCTCTGGTTTTAATGTGCCTGAGAAATTGGAAACCTCCATTCAATAACTTGTAGTTAGCCGAGCTTCCGATCTCTGCAACTGACCATATCTTCCTCCTCCAGATCTCACCATCTGATCAGTTCTGTCATCTCCACTAGATCCAACAGCTTCAAAATCTTCAGTAGATTCTTCATAACCATCATCCGTTCTAGGACCTCTATGTAATCCAACATTTCTGATACCCTCCATAATTTCATTTTTCATGGCCGCCATCTCAGATCTAAATCTTTCTATCATCCTTTCCTCCACTTCTTCTGAAAGATATACAATTGCTCTAGGGTCCAATCTTCTCAGAGGCATCTCTCCAGATCTTTAAAAACCCTAAGCAATGAACCAGATCAAAACCACAAGAAATGAACCAGCAACTCTGATACCACTTGATGCAGTCAAGCTCAGAGAATCGAAGAATGGACTGTCCAAACTTGGAGTCAACAACCAAAACAACATAGTGGAATTAACAAAAACAACAAATAACAGAGAATAGAATCAACACTCAATTTATTGCAACATGTTAGGCTGTCAGGCCTTTCCAGTTACGGCCAATTAAAAAACAAATAACAGTTCTGTAAGATCCCTCAACATCCAACTCAACCCTAACCCTAGCTAGCCAGATCTACAACAATAAGTTACAATAATCTAGTAGAAACCTACAGGAAGATCTGAACTTGTGCACACATGCCTCCAAGCAATCTCCTTGTTTCTAAGCCTCAACTCTAGCTCTGCAATAGATCGCAACAACAAGCTGCTCTTCTGCCAAAATACAGTCTTCCTTTTCACACCCACGAACCTACCTCAAAAAACTACTCAAACCCCCTATAAATACTAAGAAAGCCACAATTCAACCTTGAAAATACAATTAATTAAAATCCCAAGACCAAGTCGGCCTCCCAATACAAATATTAAATGCAAAGTCGTCCAACAAGTCAGCCTCCAAATAAGACACAGTCGGCTAGCCCAACTGCCGAGCACTAGACTGCCAAGAAAGCTGAGCAATAGACGTGGCCGAGCTTCCCCAAGCAATGTCGAGCAGCATAAAAACTCAACAAGTAAGACCGAGAAACTCGGCAAACATGCCGAGCAACAGGAGCCGAGCAAACAAGAAACCAAAACACACCACAGAGGACTCCTCCAAGCTATCAAAATCCAAGTAAACACATATTTTTGGTTGACACAGGATTTTCAAGAATCCTAGGATACTCCTGCATCATAATTACCTCTCACTTTGCTCAATCCACCTTTCCCCATCAAGTACTCCCCTTCAAATTTTTTAATAGAGTTGGGATCCCAAATGCGATCTACATGGATATTTGCTGAAAACTTGAGAAGATATTCACTAATGTACACCATGGTCTAGTATACCATATATCCCTCCACCATATAACCCTTAGGACGTGCTCTTTGTCGAACCAAGCCCTTCATAAATTTCAAGTGCCTCTCAACCATCCACTTTGACCTAGTTTGTATAGGTCTACACAATTCAATCTCCTCAACTTGATGTATGAGGTAGTGTTCTTGAACATTGAAAAAAGTTAGAGGTAGACACTTTTGCATTTCACACATAAGCTAGGGAATTTTTCTCTTCCAATATTTAATATCTTTTTTAATCAATTTCTTTAGATGATAACCACCTAAAAGAGATTCAACTCGCAAGAACATATAAACAAGATTTTAGAACAAATATACAATAAATTACATAAAAAGTAAAGCAAGTCATAAATATAATATCTGTACAACAAGTCTAAGAAATAACATTTCTAACCTCATGTATTTTCCAAGATCTTATATAAAATTTTTAACACTGTTGTCAAACTGGTGTGGGAGGGATAGAGGTAGGATGTACTGCAATAATTAAAAAATGATCTTTTTAATATATTATAAAATAATACAATAAAAAGTACATGCAATTTTACAAATATATTGTAAATAGAGAACATGACTTACCTTGAAGAAGGTATTCCAATCATGTGTTTTCAACCCTGGCCCAAAATCACCTTTCTTTGATATAAGACTGCTTATATTTGCAGCAAATCCTATTGGAATTTTTTTTATGACTTCTTTTAATGCATCACTTTGCTGCTTAGTTAATAACCAAGGGCACTCATATTTATGCGGTCTCCATTTCTATTTGATTCATTAAATTTTTTTAGTGCATGATTGGATTCATGAATGTCATTACAAATTTTGGCAATTTTTTCTTTGTTACGCCTTCCATCCAATATTTTTCATAGTGTCTCTGTTACATTCTTTCCAATATGCATAGCGTCAAACAAATGCATGATTGGGAGATCCTTGTAGTACGACAACCTACTAAATTGACTAGGATAACTTTTTATTCCTCTAATAAGTTGGTCATTGATGCCTTGACGACCTTCACAAGCATCAATTACATCATTAGTAAATAAAAGACAATATCAAAACATAAATTTCAAACAAAAATCATTAGATGGAATGACATTACCTCGGAAATTTATTCTATTGTATTCCAACTTCCATAGATGATGTGTCATTCTTTGTGGCCTTGATGTTGTCTCTTCTTTTCCATTAAAAATATGTTTTTTGATAATTCGATACTTATGATTATTGTGGAGAAAGTGCCTAAACTCATCGAACACATGCTTTCCTAAACTTCTTGAATGACGATATTTCATCTTCGGTCCACAAACTAGACATGCGAATTTACCCTTTGTCTGAATACCTAAAAGATATCATACAATTGGATCATGTACAATTATCATGCGCAACTTAAACATACAACAATAATGTGTAAGCACTATAACATACCAAAAATATGTGACCTTAACAATATATAACATACCGCAAAAATGAGTTAGCCCAGGGATATCATGTATTGTCCATACAAGCATTGTTTGGAATTCAAATTGTCTTTGTCCTATTGGTCTAGAGATGTCATACATAGTGACCCCATTCCACAACCTCAACAACTAGTCAATAAGGAGCTCAATATACACGTTCATATCTTTAACTTGGTACTTACCTAGTTGAATGAACAAAAACATTACATAATTATTATGACCATTTTGATGCGGTGTTTATAAATTAATTTAGATAAATATTAAATGAAAAAATACATGGTACAATTATTGACAACATTATGTGCTCCCTCTTTATGGAAATCCAAGGAGGAATGTTATTGTTAATAACAAAAATAGGCCACACTAAGTAAACAGATCTCATATCTCCAAATGGATTGACACCGTCCGCTGCCAATGAAAGCTTGAGATTACGAGGTTCTTCTTTAAAGTGTGGCCATGTTGTTTCTATAGCTTTAAATGTAGAACCATCCACAGGCATTCACATAATGTCATCTTGACTTCTATTGCGTGCATGGTAATCCATAAATTGTGCCAAGCTAGTGCACCTGAATAATCATTGAAGACATGAAATAATGGGAATGTACCGAAGAACCTTGTGAGGCACCTTTTTGTTATTTGATCTGATCGATATCTACTAATATGAAAATCAGGGCATTATGTTAAAAATTCATGTTGTTTATAATATAGAATGTGATCATTGGGACATGCATGTATTATCTAACACTTCATTCCAATTTGATTCATAATGGTAGATAATTCTTGGTACGAACGAGGCATAATGTTTGATGGTGGTAACAAAAAATCACCTATCAACCTACAACAACAAATATGAATTGTTAATATAATGAATAGTAATGGCATGCTAACATTGAAGATGGAAAAAATGGCATACCTTAGCATACGTGACATTGCTACATTGGATAAACCATTCATAACCTTCAAGTTCACCAACAACACTGTAGTGGAGAGAAGAGTTGTTTGGGAGCCTTGGTATAGGGGCTCGTATGCCTTGTCAAGTATAGGTATATCAAGACCATCTTCATCATCATTATCATATGCGCTAGTACCATCATCATGATCATCTTGTTCAGCTACGCCAATACCATCTTCTTCAATCATGTCCTCTGGCACATTATCAACTACGCCAATACCATCATCTTCTTCCATGACAAAATTATCCCCAGCTTGGATATTCACACCTCCATGTTCCTCCAGTTGGAAATCCACATTCACCAATCGACAAAAATCTTACCCCCTTCAACGTGACCATGTTTCCTACAATGACTTTGGGCTGTTGCGATTAGAATTCTTTGATTCTTTAAGCCCTTACACTTTTTGAAAGGACAATTACATTTATCAACTTTTCTTTTGAACTGAGACCAAAATCTAGCAATTGTCTTGTTATTTTGTTCTGGGTTCATATTGCCAGGTGTGGACTTTCTTCACAGGCCATTATTCGGGCTATAAATATACAAAATGTAAACATACAAGAATTAGTAGTATCTTGTATATAATAAAAAATAATAAAATTTTACAAGATTATACAAGATTTACAAATACACACACAAATCATGCTCAGTAGATTAGGCCAACCAATTTGCATATTCCTTCCCAAATCATCTTTCCTAATAATTTTCCTCCACCATAATTTGGACTTGGTATTTTAATGTGATTAAGGTTTTTTAAGTTCATAATTGGTTAGAATGCAAAGTTGCAAAAGCAATAATGCCAACATTAATAATCAGCCACCATTGATGAAATTTCATTAGTAATCATCCACCCTTCATAATAAATGATAATTATGTTGTTCGCCAAAATAATCATTTTTGATTATTTTGGTGAGCTTAATCATGAATGGTTATCATTAACAACTTGACCAACCCAATTACATTAACAACTTGAAGAACATACTCACATATCAAGTTAGTGATATCTTCGAAGGTGTTCTTAAGCATCAAATTGATAAATTTAGATATGAACATGCTAGTGTGAAAAATGGTATATGCAATTGTATTTATGGGGCACAACCATACTTATGGCATAGATGCACTAAAAGGCATTTTATGGGATGCATATGGCAAGGATTAGAGAAATGTGAAGTGGTGGTTGGTAGATGTGAATTGGAAACAAATAAGTGAGTGTGACAAAGGAGCCATGTTAATTGTTAAGACCACACATTTATGAGATCCACACAAAGTGATATAAAGGAGGGGTTAAATGAAAATGGTAAGATATTTATTGTTGGAATTATATTGGAATGATGTACTGAGAGGGGAGGGGTGAATCAGTACCTCTAAAATTTTTCTTGGTTAGCGCATTAACCCATAATCGTTAGTTTGTAAATTATCTTATCTAACTGTTCATCTTTATTTATGTATATGCAATCATATCATAAGTTCTTTTAGTATGTAACCATAACAGAAATATTCATGAATATAGATAACACATAACACAAGATATGATATCGCAAAAAACTCCTGTTAGGAAGTAAAAATTGCGGTGGGGATTGTTACCCACAAGACTTCATTATCTGCAGATAAGAAGGGACCGGTTAAGGCTTACAATTGGTCACTTATGATGACCTACCCTGTTAGGAGTATTACAATGGAGACCTGTTAAGATCTACTTTGTTTGAAGCTTTAGCAACACTGTTAAGAGATTTGTAAAGAACAGTTAAGTTCACCTCTACAAAAGGATTTTAGATGTGATGCACTTGTTAGAATGCAACTACATAAGTCTTTGATCTGATGATGTATGCAATCTTTAATTGATGATAACAGATCCTATTAAGCTTCATACATATTAGTAATCATCCTTCCATGATTGAATAATACCTTTATCTGCTCGTCGGTAGCCTCTGTGTGTTCTTGACAACTGATGTGATCTGTTTCTGAACTTTGCATGAATTCTGCCTTCTACTCCTTAGATGCT
>MU226447.1:1428977-1456709 GCA_018584345.1 Thuja plicata
GACTTGGGCTGCGAAGGAATTCAATGAATATAATGGCTATACTATCAAGCCAAATATTGCTTTGAAGGAAGAGCTTAAATGTACCTGCAGTCAGTTTGGTAAGGCAATGCCTGTAATGGGTTGAAGTCGGCTCAGACGGTATTAAATGTCTAAAATGACATTGTTAAATGGAAGGTCTCTGTTTTGTAAAAGTTAGAAGTAAATTATAATCAATTGACCTATATCATATAATGGTAAAGAGAGAAATGTATCATTACTGTGTAGGGTACAGTGGTTTCATCCTATTTTTTTTTTCAAAAAAACATTTTGGCCATTTCACACCACTTCCTAACTTTTCGTAGCAATTTATTTGGAAAAAATTAGGCTTAAAATCTGAGTTTTAAGTCTATATTATCAAATATAATATTAGATCAGTATTGTGCATTAAATTTTGTTTTGTAGGTGTATTAGTGTGACATCACATGATTCATTTTATGGTTTTTTTTTTTTTTTCAAATGTTTCATATGATGTGCTAAATATATGGCTGGACAACCACCTTGGATCTAAGAAATTCATACAACTATGAATACTATGACCAATGCTAATTCTAAAATAACAACTAGTAAAATTATATCATTCAAATATTAAACATTGAATCAACAAATACTATCACATTTATTGAAGCATGTAGGGACTTGGAAAATTTGGAAGGGTAGTAGTGTTTATGATACAACATCATCATGTGCTTTGTTGAGGTGTCTAAAAAGATCGAAACAATTGGTAAAGTGAGTTGTTCACTAAATCATATTTTATAGGTCCACTAATGTGACATCACACGATTCATTCTATTGTAGATCTAATAAATCCTTTCAATTATGAATACTATAATCAATGCTATCACATTATCATGAAAAAATTGAAGGGTAGTTATATTTATGATATCACATTAGCATGTGTTCTATTGAGGTGTTAAAAAAATTTGGAACAAATGGTAGATTGAGTTGTGCACTAAGCCCTTTTTTATCATGTGGTAATGTGAGACCACATAATTCATTTTATTGTAGATCTAAGAAACCCATTCAATTATGAATATTCATGACCAATGCTCACTCTAAACTTTCAACTGCTAATACTATACTATTCAATATTTAACAATAAATCAACAAATACTATCAAAATAAATCTGATGTTTCTGTTTTCTAATTTCATTGAGAGAATACTCTGGAGCATGATGCTTCCAGTAAAATGTCCATTTAAGAAATAAAATTTTGATGTTCAGGTAAATTGGGTACTTCAATTGATGTTCTTAACCAGTCTCAAATGTTTCAGCCTCTCTAATGTATAGAAATTTTGTGCTCAGACCGAACCGTTGTCTCAATAAATCACCTCAAATGGTAAAAGAGGAACATTCTAAAATATGCCCACAAAATCAATTACCTCGAATATAGTGCTAAACATTTCCAAGCACACCATACTTTCTGTGGAAAGAGAAACTTATATACGACAGTTAAAAAGATAAAATTCTTTCCAAACACACTTAAAACATGCCCCCACTATTGCTCTATAAGTTCCAATAATATGGCTCGTTTTATGCAACAAGCCCAGAAAACATTTTCCAAAAAGGAGTAACACTAGCAGTAGGAAGCAAAGAATCGAAAACAATCAAGACAGAACAATTCCTTGAGTCCTTGGTATTAATGGAATAACTTAATACAACCAATGCAGGGAACAAGATAAAATAGATTCTTTTTTCTTTCACATGGGCAAGAATCTGATGTTCCTGTTCTCTAAATTCATTGAGACAATTCTCCAACATAAAGCTTGTTGTAAAATGTCTGTTTAAGAGAGCAAAGTTTTATGTTCAGGCGAATTCGGTATTTCAATTAATGTTCTTAACCAGTCTGATGTTGTAGAATACTGCAGCCTCCCTAAGATATAGAAATTGTATGTTCAGACCAAACGGATGTCTCAATAAAGCTTCTGAACCACTCTGTGATATTACTGGCTCAGCTTCAGTCTTACTTTATTAGTTCCTCAGAGATTCCCGTTGCTTGTTTCCCGGAAGAAGGGCACTTCTGCTTTAGTTTACCAGCTTTTGAGTTTTACGGAAGATTTTGATCCATGCAAGTTGGTATTCGGCTTTGGCATAATTTTTCCACAGCTGGTTTGGTCAATCCAAATAAATTGTGCGCAAGAATTAAGGGCTTGGGAGGAATGGCAATCGTTAAGATTTGGGCACCAGTGGTCTCTAGGAATGTGTCATTTCATGTAAATGATCAGGTTAAGAGTACACAAAAGAAGTTATATGAAAATGTCATGCAGAGGAAAACATGGCCTATGCCAAGGCTTATGATTGGTAATTTAAGTCATGATCACGAGCAGGAAGACCATTCCAAAGGGAATAACCAGGAACCTAAGTTAAATGAATCCAATCAGCCATTTTTCACAGGGGGTCCATCTGATGACATTTTGCCTACAGCAAGAGTTGAATATACAAAACTTGGTTATCGTCCTGTGCTTTCAGATGACTTGTCCTCTGCAACAGTGCCTTTTAATTGGCTACCTTATGAACAAGCTACGAAAATTCTGAATGCTAGAATTGAAACATATAGGGGTGTGGAATTGGATCCTCAAAGGCATTTTGATAAGGATTTTGCACGGTACTTGAGCAAGGTTTGGATGCAGAAGGATTTGGCAAAGAAATATTATGAACGAGCCCTTGCAATGGAGCCTTGGAATCCTCAATTGTTGGCGGAGTACGCAGAATTTTCTTGGGTGTTGATGGGCAATGAAGAGAAAGCAGAGGAATTGTTCAATGCATCACTGCAAGAAGATTCCAATGACTTAACTACACTTGGGAGTTATGCACTGTTTATGTGGCAGAGAGAAATATAAGTTCGCATAGTACACATAAACCTATGTAGATTTATGGATGAAATGAAGTTCCTAGCCATTTACATGCTAATATCTTTTCTCACCATTTCTGTGATAATAAAGATGGTTTTGAGGAATTTCCAAAAACAGTCAATCCAGACTTCAGATTGTTCAAGGTCGGTTTCATCTCTACAGGCTTAAACTGAATGTTTTATAGATCACTTTTGTAATATATATCAATTCAGAGTGATTTATGTAAAAACCTATAAGGGATTGGTATGTTTCAACCGTAACTAAATTTATCCTTCATATTTCCTTGACCCTCAATATATTACAAATAAAGTTCAGCTAAACTATTAGGAATTACTGTTTTTAACCCTCATCAAAATTCCCCAGGCAGAAGTTGGGATAAATATTAATAATACAATCTGTATTTGAATTTATCATTAGCCTGATGTGCAAAGAAACAAGACATAATCATGGAAGTAGAAACACAAAACAAAGACACTGCTATAGGTTTTTTAGGGTAAGCAGTGTTTCTTTGAGTTTTGGAGACTCAATAAAAATAAAAATAATAATTTAAACAAACTTAAGGAAGCTGAAACTTTTTATAAAAGCATACCTTAAATGCATCCATCACCTAGCAAAGAAAAACTTGAAACTTCTTGTTGCAGAAAGAGAATCTAATTATTAACTTATATTCATCTGCCCACCATCAAAAAGGAAATGAAGTGCTGCATGTTCAATATAAAGATGACATTCCCATTAATGTCAATACTTTGCAGTGATAACCATCCTAGAAACCTAGTAATCCCAGACATTGCAGAGTATATAAGCAGCAGAGACATAAAAGCCATAATTTTAGAGCCCATATCCTCTCTCCTCCCCCTCTCCAATCTTCTTCACCCTTATATAGGGACCTCTGTCTTGGCCCCCTCCTCTATCTCTCCACCTTTCTTCTCTGATTTACCTCCTCCAACTTAGTTTAATCTCTCTGCATATACCTTCCTCCCACCTCTTCTCAATAAGCTCCTTAGTGGTGCCCCCTAGCCCTAGTCTTGTCTTCAAAGCCAATCCCTACATTTTTCAGGCTTGCTCATTTGTTCCTCCCACCTTACATACCTGCCCTCCCTCACCTCCTCTTGCTTTCTTGTTCCTACTTTCATTTTCACTGTCTTTTCAGTTGCTCTCTTTACTTACATTCTTTTTTCATTATTCTCATTCAATTTTGTCTGTGTTTGCATTTCCATACATCTCGTGTGCCCTCTCTCGCTTATCTTTTGCCTTAATTTCCTAATTCTCCCTACACTCTTGCCAACCCCCTTGTTCCCATATCCCTTCCCTTCTTTCCTTTTCCCCTCATTTATATTGGTTCATTCACATTAATAAAACTTCATTAATTCCACTACATAGAAGGATATACATCCATATAAATATATAGCTTTGCATCGCAATTCAGATTGGCTTAATCATTTTTTGACCAAAAAGAAACTTGTTTTATATTTTTTTTTTACCTATCACGTCTTCAACCCTTGTTTCCTTGCTTTCATTCCTCCTTTCAATCCTCCTAATAGTAGTGTCCCACATTTTAATTCATAATAACCATGGCAAAAACTTGCACATATACATATACATACATACATATATACTATGTTGTTGGATCCGAGTCTAGCTTGAACCAAATCCGTGATCCAATTTGATCCACCTGCAGATTCAGACAAGATCCTTAGTAATGGTGTCTGATTTGGCTAGGAAAGCGAACCTAGGACGAATCTAGGGGAACTTGGATGAACTCGTCTATCCCCCTGCATATTTAATTTTTTTATTTTAAATTTATTTTGACTTTGACCTACACACCTTAAAATTCACTTGTAAAATATATCAAACACCAAAACAAGTTCATTTAACTCATTTATATGGAAAAAAAAACAAATATCATTCCAAGATGTTAAATTCAATCAACAAAAGTAGTTGTTAGAAATTTTTACAACAATGACATTGTCATTCCTACATATTTACAAGCATCCAAGAAGATCATAGAAGAATGTTTTTGCAAAGATGTAAGTTTTTCATTTTTTCTCTCCATTTTTTTTGGAAACATGAAACAAACTCTTCGCTTTGTTTTTCTAAGTTTTTAATTCTTCTATGAATGTATCAAAAGAGCTAGGTTTTATATATCGATTTTTTATTTTTAATATATTTTGTTTTGAATGCATTATTTATAACAAATTTTGCCATAGGAATCACAATGGCAACTAGTTCTAGCTCGATACTTCGACCTAAATTTGAAACAGATCTCAATTCTCATCTATGGATGACAACCAATTCTAGGTGGTAAGGGTTATTATTTGGATTTTCCACGAATGTAATGTAAGCTCATTTGTGTGGAATACCTAGACAAGGCATCAAAGCTTGCCCTGAAAAGACTAGTGTACATGTACCATTAGAGCAAGTGAGCATATCTTGTGGAGCAAGAACAAGAAGATGAACCAGTAGGCCATAAATCAAATCACCCCTTAGCAAAACAAAGATCAAATGGAATGAAGCCCCCATGCCCCATCTAATCCCAATGTTGTGGTAGAGAGCCACCCATTTTTGGCCTCTATTAAAGGTGAAGAACCTACTACAAACAAAAGATCATAGAGACATTTTGAAATTGTGTTTCAAAATGAGATTTGAGATATTGTCAAGCAACACATAGCAAGATGGGTTTATAGAAATGGATTGTTTTCAATGCATTGCTCACTCACCACATTGGCAAGAACTAGTGAAAAAATTTAATGAGACTCCATTAGGATATACAAGGGTCCAAGTTATGAGAAGGTGTGCAACACCTTATTGGAAAAAGAGTTCAATCTTGTAGAAGATTCATTGAATCTTATATGGGATTCATGGGTTGAGACAAAGGTGTCCATTGTTTTCAATGGGCAGAAATATGGTGGAAATTGACCCTTGATCAAAGTCACAGCAGAGTCCCCAAAAGGAAAAATGTTTTTGAGAGCCATGGAATTGCGAAGAGCAAGAGAAAGATGGCCAATTTATTGCTGATATTTTCATTGGAGCCATTGAGGAAGTGGGACTCCATAACATTGTTCAAGTCATAACGAACATGCGAAAAATTATAAAGCTACTAGGTTGTTGATTAAGGAACATTATTAAACGCAACTTTTGAACATCTTGTGTAATCCATTTTCTCAATCTTATGGTACAAAAATTAAAAATGAAATTGATTGGATCAAAGAGTTGTGTTTAGAGGCTAAGGACATCCAAATGTTTATCACCAACCACCACATGTCACAAGGCACTTTTAAATCATTTTCAAAACTAGAGCTATTGAAGGTAAGTGAAATAGTATAAAATTTTACGTTTTCATAATTTGATTATATATTGTATTTCTTATATATATATTTTTATTTTTTCACTTGTCTAGAAAAAAATATTAGAATGAACTATTTGAACACACAATGGAGTAATAAAAGAAGTCAACAATATTGTTCAAAGTCCACAAGAGCTTCCATGGAGAGGATTTATTCAAAAACTACACAAAAAATAGAGAGAAAGTTTGGAGGTGGTTGTTAAGAGGCTTGCCTCAATCAAACCCTTGTTTTGGCATTTCCACCTCCATAGTTAACCATGACAGATAAACAATAATTGACATGAAATGAGAAAAAGGAAATTTATATGCTCTTAAAGACAATACAATGAATAGTGAAAAGTTCTTCAATGACAATGTTGTTGAACACACCACAAAATTGGGGTGTGAATCAGTCTTCAACAAACCTTAAACTTTTTCTATCAAAGATAATGCAATGAAAACAAGAACACCATTCTTTTACATGGAAAACCCAATGTGGGAAAAACCATGGTGAGAATCACCCTCACTACATGAATAACTTGAATACAATGTTTTAGGCCAAAGGCCAAGGAAGCTCACTACTCCTGATTTGGACTTGCAAGTTAAGGCGCACAACCTTAGGGCAAGATACAAGGGGCTTGTAGGACTGAGATGTATGATCCCATGGTAAGATATAAGTTACTTGCTGACTGAAGCACACAACTCCAGGACAAGTACAACATTGCACAAGTTTCCAAAAGGACTCACTGTATACTAGCAGGCACAAGGAATTGATGAATTGAAATTAAGTAGGATCTCCCAATTATATCAAACATAGTTCACACATTCATTGTGTCAAACTCTATCGACCCTAAAAGATATTATCAATAAAGCGAATGACAACTGATATTCACACTTCTGCTCTTCCACATTTGCATCACATTCAATCCACACTCAATCCATATCCAACTCAAACGTTCGTATGCCTATATATATTAACTTGATTACCGAAAACCTCCACTAGGTCAGCCACAATAGAGATAAACAATATTTACACAAAGTCGGCCACCATGAACACTTATGCTCAATGTAGTCCACCCCAAGAGATAAAGGGGACCTAAATACACCATAACATGCCTTTCGCAATTGACTTATATGAAGCACACGCAACGCAACATCCTCCATTAATGGCATCAAATGTAACATGTAGCAAAACATTAAAACACATTAACAATTTGCCCAAACACTCTTCAATGCACATAACTTAATGTGGATCTAAACACGACAGGGTAAGACCCATAACAACCTCTAATGCATATTTGAACCAACAGATCACAATTCAATTAAGATAGTCCACTAAGTCAGCCAGAGACCAACACAGACAATGATGTTGAACAGCAAAACAACATATCTTCACTTGCAGAGAAAACCAACACATGAATTTTGAACTAGAACACTACATACCTTCTAAATATGTCCACCAAGCCGCACACCCAAAAACACCAAAGCAGAGCATTCTCCGGACTAGTCCTGACCAGTCCTAACAGAAAGCTTTACTGTCAACAAACAACAAATCACAACTTCAACCTCTAAACTGCTAAGAACCTGAAAATATGATAGTGCAACATTCACAGACCATAGACATTACAACCAGAACCACAAGCTACCAACTTCTTATGCGGAGGAATGCAAAGCGTTCTCCCTTAAGGACTTGAAATACTCTTTCCTGCATATTCCAACATCCCATACTATTACCTTCTAGAAACACCACATATTGACTCAACGTCGTCACCAAACATCGGAGCAACATTTGAACACTCATTTTCAAACTCCTATCAGCTTCCACACATCAGGCAACCCATCACTTCATCAAGTTGACATGAATGACAACACTGAACACATATTGCTAACAAATGTTGCCAATCTCCTACAGTATCGGAAGGACAATCTAGCTAGGGATGGGATTATCGTCACACTAATACCATGAGAGAAGAAGATGTGGACCAAAGCTTTTCAGTCTTATCAAAAAATTAGTCCCAGACATTATCTCAAAATCTTCAAAGAACTATAAGTTGTGCATGCATGCATGAGTGAATGAAAACTAAGTGAGAGAAACCTAAATTCTTTTTCTTTTAACATAAGATTTTGGAGACAAAAAGAAGGTTTGGTTGTCTATGGCGCCCGACCTAACTAACAAGAGCATTACACTAGAGAAATCCAAAAAATGTAATGCTCCAATGGTAAACTAAATCTTGCATTTTTGTGGGACACTAGTGTGTCACACGGATGTCCACGCATAGTGCTATTGTCTGGGAAGAATCAGAATCAAAGATCGGGGAACGATCCAATCTTTTGCTAGAAAGAAGAATTTTTAATAAAATCATTGTACAATTTCAAAAAAGTTTTTTCTTGGAATAAAGAGAGGTTTATGTAATGTGAAATTGCAACGCACGCAATTTGTGACATTACAATGATTAGCCAAAATTTGTCCATATGGAAGCAAAGCAACAATAAGAGAGCAACAAATGTTAAGTAGGTGATCCTAGATGACTCTTGGTGGGATGGTGTGGAGTATCTCCTTAGTTTCACTGAATCCATTTTTAGCATAAAGCCTTGCTAAGAAGAGAGATATGATGGCATTGAGTCAATGATTGAGAATATGAAGTTTACCATAAATGTGAAAGAGCAAGATCCTAGCTTTCTTCAAACAAGTGCACACAATTATTGAAGAAAAAAAGAAAACAATGACCACCCCACTACATCGTGTCTTTGCATTAAGTCCAAAACACTATATTGTTGAGATTCTTTATGCGCCAACAAGGGTTGCCCCATGTAGAGATTTTGAAGTTTTTGACAAGGTAGCATTTTGTAGACTCTTCCCTAATCCTAATTTGCAAGATGTAGTCACGAGTGAGTTCAATGATTTTGTACACTCAAATGATCAAAATACTGAGGCTCTTCATGATAAGTTTAAGGATGCTCACAATTGGGGGTACATCAATGTCATGTCCCCCGTTTAAAACCCTATTGGCAATACCCATAACCTTCTCATATCAATGTTGTAAGATTTCTAAGAGACAAAAATGCAAAGTGATAAGCAAATAAATCATATTGATAATAAATAAATATTCAAATAATATAATTTTATTAAATAAATTAATAAACAAAAAGTTAATAATAAATTATAATATAATTTATTATTAATCTAATTATCATTATAATAAAATAAGAATATAATATGTTAATTAATTTAATATAATATAATATAATATAAAAAATGATATTTAAATATGAAAATAAATAAATAAATTTAATGATAACAAGCAACAACAATTATAATCCATAACTTCTTTAGACCGGATTATATCCTGAAGAGGGCATCTTAGATAATAGTTATTATAATTACAATCCAAGGCAAATGATATCCAACGACTTAGATATAGTAACGTATACGGTGGTTGTTGATAGCCTATGATCGAAAATGGAGAGGATATAAATCATTAACTATTTACATAGTAAGTAGTTGACAAAATTCATTACAGGTGCCTTCCAAAGAACATTGTGTAATTCATTACAATAGTCTACAAAAAAAAATCTCAATAAATTTAGAAAATCATTATTCATGAATTGGCTTGATTTGAATCTCGTGTTCAAGTATTATTGTATAACTCTTCATTGTTTATAGTGAATGCAAATTAGTATTTTAATACAACTTGAACAAAATAGTAGACATGAGAGAAAAAAAGACATTTTTAGTTCCAATGGCTATCTTTCCTACTTTACTATTATTACAGTTGGAACAAAATAGTAGATAAGAGAAAAAGAGGATGTTTGTTACAATGTTTTAAGGTCTGAAATGTTGTCAATGTAGGGTAGTTTATGCAATAATACATATAAAGAAAATGTGACTTAAGGTACCCAAATTGAAAATACAAAATATTGAACTATGAGCTACACTAGTTCTAAAATGAAATGAAAAGTAATAAGACAATGAGATGAATTTGTTCCCAAATTCAATAATTACAAGCCTTGACTAAAATTATCTCAATGTTAAAATTATCATCAGCAATATGTTAGATAAAATTACCCATAATGCATGAATATTACAAATAAAATTGTCCTCAACAACATATGAGTTCGAGGTAAACTTATTCTTATTTTCAAAGAATTTAATAGAGGGAGTTTTGCTTTAGTTCTTCATCATATAGCATATGATTCATATTAATTATTTTGCAATGAAAGGATAGCATATTATCAAGCATTACACAAAGTCTACAAGAAGAGAAAAGTAAAACTATTATTAAATTTTGTAAAGATTCTACCAATTTTATACAATTCGAAGAAGGAACATTTAAATGATGAAAATTTTCCATAAGATTCAAATTATAATAAAAATAAATTTTCAAGTGTTCAATGAAGTCTTTGTGATACGGGTGGGTTTTGAGGAACATTAATTTATAATTTATGTAAATGATAAATATAAGTTAAAATCTATATAGATTACATCATCATGTTGACAAATATGAACAAATTGTACTCTTGTTTGATGTTCCTCCAATTGTCATTTCATATATTTATCTTTAAAGAGTGATTCAACCCCATAAGGATTATACAATAATTTTCTTTTACAGTATGCATTGATATTCTACACTTACATGTTTCCTATTGACCATATTTAAAGCAAGAATTAAAGTATTAAATGAGCCTTGTGTTTTTTAACTTCAGTACAATTCATCTCTTAAATTTATCTTCATATTTACCAAAATATATTTTTAAATTGTATCCACTCATTTAATCTTTTTTGTTTTATTAATATATTATCAAAAAAAAATTAATACTTTTTATCTTGCATATCCAAATTTAAATATTAGAATAAAAAATCAAAAAATTCTCGACTTTTTTAATTCATTCAAACTATATAAAATTTAATGATGGTTATCTAAATTTAAGTTCTTAAATTCATAATTTAATTTATTTTGTTGTAGCACCCTTGGTCTTTTCTGGATTTACTGTGAGTAAAAGAATCCTTGGGTAGATAAATTTTCCACAATTTTCCTTCCAGAGACAAAATCACAGTAGAAGTCAGAAACCATATTCTTGAAGAATCCATGGTAGATAAGTTTTCCACAATTTTCCTTCCAGAGACAATCACAGTAGAAGTCAGAAACCATATTCTTGAAGAATCCATGGTAGATATGTTTTCCACAATTTTCCTTCCAAAGACAATCACAATAGAAGTCAGAAACGATATTCTTGAAGAGAACTTTCGTCTGCTTCCCATAGTCTTAAAGATGACTTCATAATCTATATTGCATAGCTATGGCATCAAGCATATACCGATCGAATTTCTTTGCATGAACTTTCTTTAAAATTAGAACCAATTCTGTTTGATTTGTGGCTTTAAATTTTTTATTTATTTTTTGTTAGGATTCATCCCATATGAAAAAGACTTATTTAGGAGAGACCAATTTTTTTGATACAACTATCATGTAAATCCATCATGACAAGATCCTTATTCTTTTGGAAAGAGGAGAGTATGGCTTTCAATTATTCTTTAGATACAGATGTCAACAAGTTTTGAATGTCACCATAACTTATTAAAAATAAAGATTATATTGAACATATACGAAAAAAATACAATTTGAAATCACAACAGCTATTGAGAACAAATGTCATTGAGAAAATTATACAAATCCTTATGTTATACTTGCTGACTTGCCTAATTGTGAGTGTCATATGCAGGCTCTGGTTTTAAGTCAAAACACAGTTACAGATTTGGATGGTTCAGTATGAAGCTAAAGCTGGTTGGAGGAGATGTTGCAGGAATTGTCACTACTTATTATGTGAGAGCTTCAGGAAGTCTTTGTTTACTCAAATGCCATAATACCCAATTTTAGTTATCCTAAATAAAAATATAGAGTATTTTCCATGCACCATTTCCAGAAATTATCTTTTCCCTAATAGCTTTGGGTAGAATTTTCTTGTAGGTCAAAATTAGTATATAAAAAATTGATTTTTTCTCAAAGATAGGCCAATGGAAGAATGACAAGTATTGAAAGATGGATATACAAATAAACAAGTCAAAGTATTAAATTTAATAGAAATCTAAGAAAAAAACAAAAATTCCCCTGATGATGGTTCAGAGGTAGGTCTTCAGACCTTAACAAAGGATGCTAGTTCATGAGGGGAACTTACAATTACAACCGCACCTCCAAGTCACTGACATTATCGAGTTGGGACAGAATCTCAAATTGACACCTCGGTACAGAATGGATCTTTTCGATGGTATTTTTAAACAAAAAGCAATGATTCCAAAGAAATATAATGATTACGTGACATCTGGGGAAATCCTACAAGGATCCATATTGTTACTTAAAGGATATAGTTACCCTACTATATGCAAGTCAAGGTAGGCCACTATGTTAACTTATTAGACAATGTTTACCTCTACTGAGAGTTTGCAATAATCGAAGCCAACATTTCTAGGATGTGTTACAATATATAATAGTTGAACTCATTGTACTCGTACAGGTGGATTGTCGTCTCCGACATAGACATCACTTTCTTGCAACATAATATTATTGGTGAACCCACCTACATATTCAAAGAACATACCCTTCCACTACATGAGACAATCTCAACTTCATCATTGACAGTTGTGCTGCAACCTGATATTGTTTCACAACACCCTTCACGAAGAGTGATGTTTGGATTATCATCATCTTCAAAGAGTAAAGAACTCAACCCTCCTATTACTCCTATTAAAAATTTGAATCCATACCAGACAAGGTGGCTTATAAAAGGGCGTGTTACAATGAAAAAGGAAATTCACCATTACAAGATACAAAACGGACAAGGAACTGTCTTCTCTTTTGATATTATAGATTGTGAGAAAACTGAGATACGTATCACTTGCTTCAACAAAATTGCAGCTACCCATTACATGAATATTGAGGTAGGAGCTATATATACAATAGCAAGCGGCACTGTCAAGACAAAAAATAGGTTGTACAATAAACTTAATAGCTAGCTTGAAGGTTTCTCTAGTAGATGATGACCTAACACTTCCAAACCATCAGTTCTCATTCACACCTCTTGACGTAGTTTTACTCATGGCCAACAATTGCCTTGTTGATGTTATTGGCATAGTCATTTGTGTGGATCCAAGCTCTACGATAAGAAGGATAGATGGGACAAAAGTTCTTAGAAGAAGTATCAAACTGATGGATATGTCTTCATCTACTATAAATTTAACTTTATGGGGCCCTAAAACTCAGAAAGAAGGTGCACAGCTCCAAGAAATGTACCACTTAAACATGTTGTTCTTGAAATTAAAACTGGAAAAGTCACAGACTACAATGGAAAGGTCATAAGCACTTTGGCTAGTACCCACCTCTTCATAAACCCACACATAGATGAGACATAAAAACTAAAAATGTGGTTTGAATAGAATGGGAATGATATAATATCATCGCCTGCACAAACTATAGATGCATCGTTACACATCCCAAGGAAAACAGTTGTCAAAATTGAAGAAAAAACTACACATGTGACCAAAACTTTTCAGTACATGGTAAAAGCAACAATTTAATTCATAAAATCAAATTCATTCTACTATCCATCTTGCCCCCTTCACTCAAATGGTAGACAATGTAAGAAAAAAGTTGTACAAAATGTTGATAACTCATGGACTTGTGCAAAGTGCAAATCCACATTTGCAAATTGCCTTTATAGGTACATACTCTAGCTGAAGCTAGCAGATCATACAGGCACGCTTTGGGCTGTTGCTTTTGATGAACCGACAACCCACATTCTTGGTATGTCTGCGCATGAATTATGTATGCTCCAACTCAAGCAAGGAACAAATATTAAAGTTGAGACAATAATCAAACAGGGTTTTTTCAAACAATTCCTCTTCACCATCTCATCTATATACGATTCAAGTGGTGCTCAAGGCCGATTGAAGTCAACAATCACCAAAGTTGTCGTGCTAGATCTTGTTGAAGAAAGCAATTCTTTGCTCAAGCAAATCAATGATATGTAAAATCACACAAATCCGTAATTATACCTCTGTTGTTGTTAATGTGTACAAACATATTTGAAATACTATATATTTAGTGAATTCAAATAGTTGTTTTTTCCTATAAGCTTTTGAGAAGCAATGTAAATAAAAAAAATAGAATACCATATAAAGATTTACATTGTAAAATTAAATAAGTATCATATTATCATTATTTGGTTCATATGTGCATTGTGTTTCAAATGATTTTAGGAAGTCTTATTTATCCTGTTACGTGAATTAACTTCTCAGCTAACTAATCTCATTATATTTATTAAATGTAACCCTTATTTCTTAACAAGACACAACTATTGAAACACCATTGACTAAATTGTAAACAAGACCGTAAAGAGGACAAAAATCTTTTACTGCAATGCTCAAATAGTAAACTGAACTTGCACTAAATTTCCATTATCCTTCAAATAACTATACTAATTTAACAAACCTTACAATAAATTTACTGCATGGTGTAAATGCTTACTACTTTTGGTTTGCCTTCTATTGGTGGCGAAGCATCTCACTATAGTCATTAAAATGTATGTATGTATTTCAAATATTATATATTTTGTGAATGAAAAAAATTATGCTAACATCTCTCTCAATCGAATACAACTTTATAAATAGTACACATTCCTTATTCTCGTGAAATGATGCTTATAACACTTTCAATCCAATTCAACTTGTGTTCAAGATCAACTACTGAAGCCTCCAATATTGTTTATGCTATTTAAAGTCATATTTAAAAGACTATATATTTATTGAATTGAAATAGTTTTAATTGCATTTACCTAAGTCCAATGTACATATTAGTCTCTCACACCATAAAAAATCCTATTACTACTTCTTTTCAGCATCCTACTTCTTTATGATGCATGTTGCACATATTTAATGTACACATTAGTCTCTACCCCCACAAATACCAGTTTATTACTCTTTCATTTCACATGAATACTATTCTCTCGTTGCAGATATTAGTTTTCTCTTAACAAAGACACTGAGATGTGTTGTTTATTTTTTGCAGATAATGAACTCCCCTCAAAATGATCAAACTACATCCTCAGCAATTGAAAATAAAAAAACACAACGACATAAAAGAGATCGAGACTTTTATGCTCAACATAAAGAAGACATACATATTCGTCGTCAAATCCAACGCAAAGAAAAAAACAAAAACCATGCCATACATACAACCATGCAAACTAGAATAGAAACTATTCCTCCACACCATCTTATACCCCACACTGATAAAGACTTTGCAATAGCTTCAAAGCAATTCCACAATAGAATAGATGCATTGTCAAACATGCAAACATGCAAAGTGTGCAATGAATGCTACCCTGGGATACATACTACTTCAATGGATTGTGGTCCAGTTTGTACTAGATGTGCTCATGAAAAAGGAAGACATCAATTCTCAATGTCTAATAATATGGACCCAGGAAAACAACCATATGAATTAAAAAATCTTACCCAAGTTGAAGAGATGCTCATAGCACGAGTAAATCCAATAGTGCAAGTAACCCATGCTCATGGTGGACAATACAAATATTGTGGTCACACAATTAGCTTCCCACAAGATATAAAAACAATAGCTAAATATCTCCCACATAGAATTGAAAAGTTGGATGTCCTAATTGTTTGGAGGTTCCATGCACACGGAAACTATTATGATTGTTATGTAAGTAGAAGTAGTGTATGGGCTGCATTACAATATAAGATCAAATATGACCCATACTACAAGGATGTTCAAGTAGATGTTGAATCTCTACAACAACTCCCTAATACAAGTATAGACATTTCAAACATGCTTCACACCATTGATGTTGACTGTGAACATGTGTTGTCACCTGATACAAAACCCATCCCTAGTGAGGAATGAAATGCAGATGAAATAACGTACTCATCATCATTTATGGCTAACTTACCAAATAAAATACATGAGTTAGATATCATCAAAGAAACCTTGAAAATTATAGATTCAAATAACACCCTTGTTCATAGGCCATAATTTGACCCTTCTCCAATAAATGAATACAATACTAAGGGTCTTCTAGACATGGCTTTTCCCACAGTCTTCCCAAATGGTGTTGCATTACCAATGTAGGCTCGCTACCAAGAGGTTGAGATGCATGAATATGTATTGCACTTAATGAGGTTCCATGATAGCAGATTTGGAAGCCACCCAAGGTTCCGCTATTTTGTACTAAATCTAATGCTAAGGCATCAAAGTCAAGGACTTTCTTCTGTGTTTGTAAAGAAAAATCTAAAAGACAACATACCAACCACCATTGATAGCCTTCGCCTCCACATACAACAATTGCCCAACACTCAATTGGCTGAAGAATTAATGCATTTTGGATCTTCTTTGAGGGGAACCCGTGCATATTGGAGCAAATGTCATGGTGAACTTTCAAATATGATCAATCAGATAGGATCCCCAACTCTATTCTTCACATTTAGAACCGCGGATACTAAATGGCCAAAATTACAATGACTATTTCTAGGTGGCCTTCCATCTATCCTTTGAACTAACACAGAGCGTACAAACAACATTATTAATAACCCACATACCGCGTCCCTGTTTTTGCATCAAAGGTTCACAATTTTTCGTGAAGAAGTAATTGATAAATTCTTTGCTGCATCCAATCATTGGTATAGATATGAATGGAAACATCGAGGATCAGGACACATACATGGGTTCATTTGGATTCCAAATGCACCCGACATGGACAAACTTAACTGGAAGAACCACACTGAAGTGGAACAAGCAAGGTCATTCTTTGACAAATATGTTAGTGCATGGAATCCTCACACACCGTCTAATAGAAACAACACACGCCATCAATCTGTACAAGAAGATCCTTGCTTGCTAGATACAACTGCTATCTTCTCTAGAAATACACTTTCTGACTATGAGGATTTGATTAATCGTGTCCAACGACACACACAATGTGTTGAAGCAACATGCCTATGCAAGCGAGGTAATATTGTAGAGTGTCGATACAAAGCACCTTGGTCTGAATGTACTAACTCATCCTTGGCTTGTGATGAGACTGGAAAGAAAACATATGCCCCAGCCCGAAATTATGATTTGTTAAATATACACAGCCCAAAAGTGATCTCAATATGGAGAGCTAATATGGATTGCCAGCCGATTGTATCAAAAAAGCTCATTCTTAAATATATAGCCAAATATGCATCGAAGGCAGAAAGAAAATCAGGGAGTTGTATTGATATGCTTACACGCATATGCAAACAACAAGCAAGTGAAGACCACACCCTCATAGCATATCAAAAATTTATGGCAGAGGTAATTGTAGATCGTGATATTGGTGCACAAGAGACCTACCACATGCTACAAAAATTACCCCTTGTAATTTGTAGTCACTCTTTTATAACATTGAATGTTGGACGAAAAGTATTCCATCGAATAAATAAAATCCAAGTGATAATACACTACTGGTAAGCTATCTGTACTCCTACATACAACACCCTTCTGAGATGGAATTGACACTATTAATTGAATCTGCTTCTCATTCTCAGCAGCTCGCAAAGGATGCAAGTGGAAGACTATAAAACAAAAGGCAATTCTCAATGTTTTCCTGTGTTACTATAATATTCCTGATGAGGATTCTGAACAATTTGAGAAATTTTGCTGGAGTGAGCTCCTTTTGTACAAGCATTACCGTAACATCTCTACAAATATTGGCCTTACTAAAGATGACATTATTGCCAATTGGAAACAAATGCAATTAAATAACTACCATGTCTGGCACGTTGATCGCTTGGTCAATATAGAGGTTGACCATGATGAGGACAAAAACAATACAAATGAAGTAAGTGCAAAAAATACAACTCAAATGAATGAATGGGAGTTGCTATCACAAATGGGACTTGGTATTGGTGAAAATGTTAATGCTTGGCTGACGTGACTTCGATAATATCAACAAATGGGATGAATGTTCTATACCTCCACACTTACACAACATTGCTGAGCATTTCATAGCTACAAACAAGATGTCCCAAAGAGATGACCACTCCATATTACAAGGACATACTCCACCATACCCATTATCTCCCAAACAAGAACTAGCACTTACCATTATTAAAGAACATGACAATGATAATTCCTCCTCACAACCTCTCCACATGATCATACAAGGAACATCAGGCACAGGGAAATTGTACTTGATACATTGCATAAGACATGCACTTTGGTTTTTATCACTAGGCAAAAAAACCCTCTCCTCACTATTGCTCCTACAGGAATTGTTGCATTCAACTTACATGCCTCAACTATACATGCGGCCCTTAGAATACCAATAAGAGAAATGCAACCACTACAAGGAGCTATTAGTCTTTCAGGAAGACATGAGACATGTAACATACCTCCTTATTGATGAATTTAGTTTCATAGGACCAAAATTACTTTTGAAAATAGATAGTAGATTATGTGAGGCTTTCCCTCAACGACAACAAATGTGCTTTGGAGGTACTTATATAATTCTTGTTGGTGACTTAGCACAACTACCCCCAGTAATGGACAAACCAATCTATGTATCACACTCAAATACCAAATACCTATGGGAGCAATTCACAACAATTATCACATTAACAACCATGTTTCGCCAACAAGGTGCTACTCAATCTCAAATTGACTTTCGTCGAGTGTTGCAGAACATGCACAACGCAGAACCAACTGAACAAGATTGGGAATTACTTATTCAACACATAAGAAAAACACTATGTGCTTCTAAACAAGATGAATTTGACCAAGCAATGCACCTTTACTCAACAAACAACCTAGTGAAAATACACAACAGAAAAATGCTTAAATTGCTAAATCTTCCTGTTGCACTTAGTACTGCAGTAAAAACACACATAAAACCAAACATTAATGATGAGTCTAATAGACTTCCCAAAGAACTCTTTTTGTGTAGAGGCCAACGAACAATGTTAACGAAAAAACCCCTGGATTAAAACGGGTCTTGTCAATGGATCTCTTGGTGAGGTGTTAGATATTGTGTATACAAATGGTTGTAAACCTCTTGAACTGCCTCTATATGTGGTTGTACGTTTTGATGCTTACAATGGCCCACCTTGGGACCAACATGACCCAAAAATTTTACCTATAACGCCCATATCCTTGGGTAATCATAGACAAATACCACTATCCATGGCATGGGTAATTACCATACATAAATCCCAAGGATTGACGCTTCAGAAAATGACAATTGATATAGGTAAAACAGAAAGACTAGGTTTGACTTTTACCGCTATATCAAGAGTTACATCACTAGACAACCTTTGTATAGAACCACCATTCTCCTTTGACCGATATTCAAGAATTAAAAATAATCCATACACAATTATAAGAAAAAAAGAAGAGTCTCAACTACAACAACTCTCATTATAGTGCGAAAAGGTACAAAAATTCACACTTGCCCTTCTATGCACCAAATCTTTTTTTTCCAAACCAATGGGTCAAGAAGTCTTAAATTTTCAATTATGTTGTGCATTTTTATACCATATTTTACTGTATACTATATGTTTTAATATAAATTCCCTATATATATTATCATGTTGCAGATGTGTTGCATAAATGCCCCGTGTAGCAGTGCAATTGGTGTTCTCTTGGTGGGGCTCATAAAATATTGTACCTTTTTTTGTCTAGCTACATGCTATTTAAATCTATTTTCCCCATGTTCCAATAACAAATTATCCATTACATTATTGGTGGTTGTTCATGTAATGGACACATTAAGTATTCCTAATTTAACGGTCATTACCATATACATAATTAAATTGTCTTTTGTTCTAATTTGAAGTCTTTTGAATTTAACTGTTTAAAGGGCAATCATCTTATAGTTGCGACAATAAAATGAATTTAATATGTTTAATCTTACCTAATCATACTTAGCTAACCCATTGCTAACATTGTCTCTTTTGAAATTAAAATGTCATTTAGAGGCCTATTAATAATTGTAGTATGTATTCCTCTGATTCCTATGAATATTTAACTTTAATACCTGTCTCTGATCTGTCATTCTCAACCAGGTAACTCCACAAACTACCTCTTCTTATCGTGCCTAAGAAGTATTACCATTGATGCCTCGATTTACGTAGGGTTTAGTGGGTTTGCTTATTATCGGGTTAACTCCAACTGGAATTGGACCGGTCTGACAAAGGATCCTTATCAAGGCAAGGTGTTGGGTTTACTACATGCAAGCTGCTAGGCGCATAACAAATTGGTCAGGGGAAGAATTTAACTATAGGAGCCGGTCTCATCCAGCACCCTTATTGCGGCTATTGGATCAACTCGGTCAACAAGCGTTGGATTTGGGTCTACCTTTTATGCTTCCACTAGAAGGAAGTCGTTCGATCTAAAATTGGGCCAACTCAAATTGCTTCTTACTCAACCTCTGCAAGCCCATAGAACAGTAGGGGGCCTTTGCTGATGGTTATGGGTATGGATCTGGGTGAGATGTTGCTTCCACTTTTACCGTATTACTATTGATTCCTCGATTTACCTAGGGCTTAGTGGGTTTGCTTATTATGCGATGATTTTTTTAATGCTAATAAGAATAGTGTTTTTTAACATTAAAAAATAAGTGTCTTTGTAGAGTATTTGCATGGCTTCCAATCTCAAAACCCAATCTAATTGTTACGCAATCTCTACCTTTTCTCTGCAATCATTTTCCTTTTGAGAGAGGGCATCATCTGTCTATCTTTGTAGAGCATTTATTTTCTTCGCTTGGATGATTTGTTTTGAAATTTGTAGCTCTTAACTAAATCTTCTGTGTCTGCTTTTGCAGCCTCGGCAGACTTTCTTGTCTGCCTTTAAAACTTAAGATTCAACATGCTCATATCTCTTTGATTAACTGCATCTCCTTTCATTCTCATAGCTTCAGCTGATTTTTTGGTGAAAGGAATCAAATTGCGAAGAATAAAACAACAGATACAAACAAAATCGACAAACACACAACAAGGATATTTATCCTGGTTCACCACAAAAGTGGCTACGTCCAGACTGCAGAGTATTGTATTAATATAAAAGATCAGTGTACAAATGAGAAGCTACAACAAATATAAAGACTCCAACAATAATACAATGAAGAGTCTTCAGAATCAAAGAGTCACAATAAGAGACAAAAGACCGTTGGCCTTCAACTCTCAACAAACTCCCACCTGAAGGACAACCAATGTTGCAACTAAACACCCAATACCCTATTGAAGTGTTGACTGATTTATCTTTTCTTTACAAGCCCAAGAGAAGTCCTTGCACTTTCAAACTTCTCTTTGGTGACAACCTTTGTGAATATGTCTGTCGGATTGATCTTGGTATGAATTTTGACAACTTTCAACTTTCCTTCTTCAATTGCATGACGAACAAAGTGAGCATGTGTGTCAATGTGCTTTGAGTGATGCTGTGATGAATGATTATGAGTCATGAAGATAGTTTTGCGGCTGTCATAAAATAGATTATATTCATTTTGATGAACTTTCAAGTCACCAAGCAATCATTGTAGCCAAATCATTTCCCTTGCCCCTTCAAAGAGAGCCAAGTATTCAACCTCTGCTGAAGAAAGAGCAATACAATGCTGCAACCTTGAAGCCCAACTAATAGCAGCTCCAGCAAACATGAAGGTATATCTAGTGGTAGACCTTTGTTTATCCATGCCTCTGACAAGATCAGAATCAGTGTAACCTTGCAGCTGAGCTTTATTTCCTCTAAAGTATAATGCATAATCTGAAGTTCCTTTTAGATACCGTAGTATCCACTTAACTGCTTCCCAATGAGCATTCCCGAGATTGCTCATAAATCTGCTCACAACTCCCACCGCATGGGCAATGTCATGGCGGGTAGAAACCATTGCATACATGATGCTTCCAACTGCAGATTTATAAGGAATTTTCTCCATGAATTCCTTTTCTTCTTGTGTTTTTGGACACAATTCAGAACTTAAACGAAAGTGACCAACAAGAGGAAGAGGAGTAACTTTTGCATCAGCCATGCCAAACCTCTCAACAACTTTATCAATGTATTGTTTTTGGGATAAGGTAATTTCCCTCTTCTTCCTGTCTCTTGTGATTGTCATGCCAAGAATCTTCTTAGCTGCCCCTAAGTCCTTCATGTCAAATTTTCTTGCCAATTTCTCTTTTAACTCATTAACAATTCTTTTGTTTGTGCCGGCTACTAACATTTCATCGACATAAAGAAGGAGAATTACAAGCTCACCATTAGGAAGTGTCTTGAAGTAGACACATGGGTCTAATTCACATCTTGTGAAATTTTTTTCAGCCATGAAGCAATTGAATTTTATATACCACTGTCTTGGGGCTTGCTTGAGGCCATACAAACTTTGATTTAGCTTGCAATAAAGATGTTCTTGTCTCTTTTTGACAAATCCTTAAGGCTTCTCCATGTATAGCTCTTCTTCTACATCACCATGTAGGAATGCGGTCTTCACATCAAGCTGCTCCAACTCAAGATCCCACATTGCTGCTAATCCCAAGACTGTCCAGATAGTTGTCATCTTGACAACCGGTGAGAAGATCTCATTAAAATCTATTCCTTGCTCTTGATCAAACCCCTTTACCACCAATCTAGCCTTGAAGCATTTTCTGCCTTCATCTTCTTCTTTTATCCGGTATATCCACTTGTTCCTAAGGGGTCTTTGATTTGGCGGAAGAGAGACTAAGTACCAAGTCTGATTCTTCAATAAAGAATCCATCTCCTCATGCATCACTGTTTTCCATTTCTCATTATTGACATCTTTGAGAGCAGCTTTAAATGTTGATGGTTCTGAGAATTCTGAGATAAGAATTTAAGGCTCTGTTTCTTCAGTGAACAATAACTCATAGTCAGATTATTTAGCTGGTATTTTCTTTTCTCTGGTAGATCTCCTTAATTGGGGTTCTACATATCCGGTTTGATCTTGAACTAGTTCAAATGGAGAACTAGAGATTGTAGTTCTTCCAATTGAATGTTTAATTCCCTGTCTCATCGTTTCATTCTCAAAAGATGTATTAGTATGTCTCAAACCCAAACTATTAAATCCTTGAGTCTCCAAGTGAGTATTCTGTTCAAAAATAGAGCAACCATCTGTCGATTTATGAGATGCCTGCCATGAATTCTCTATGGCATCTATTGATTTATGATTTGGAGAGGGGCAAAAAAGTGTCCTGCGTAATGGGCAGAAGGGGCACGATGCCAACAGCTCCCCCGGTCCCTTCACCAATAGCTCCTTTGTGCACATGTCTGGGATTTTTGGTATGGAGAGGGGGCAGGAATTGTCCACCCGCGTGACTGTTCTGTGGGGTGCCATGACTATTCTGTGGGGTGTCATGGTAGTTCTCCCTGTCGTGAATTATCTGTCGGCCGTGGGTGTTCTACCTAATGTTTTCGTGAGCAGGGAATGAGTCATCATCACTGCCTCCATTGTGTTGTGATATGCCATAAGCAGGGGAAGTATGATAATAGACTTGGATGGAGTCAAAGCCATGCGTGGGGTTAGTTATATTTCCATCGAATGGAATCCAGTCATGTAGATTTTCATTTGCCAAGCTTCCTTTTGTAATGGCTGAGGCATAGGAGATAGAACAGAGATGGGATAATTTGATGTGGGATTAACATGGTAGATGGGAGAATTTTTATTTCCATTGTCCATCATGTCAAATAGGGGAATATATTCTCTGATAGGATTTTTATCTTTAGAATGAGAAAATATCATCTCATTAAATACTACATCTCTGCTGCGTATGATTTTCTTATCAGATAGACTCCAAAGTCTGAAGCCAAATTGTTCTTCTCCATATCCAATAAATATGCAAGGCTGTGATTTAGGATCCAGTTTGCTTCACTTTTCCTTAGGAACATGTACGAAAGCCTGACAGCCAAAGACTTTAAGATGAGAGTATGAAACTCTTCTTCCTTTCCATTCCTCTTCCAGAATTTTGAAGTTCAATCTTGACGAAGGACTTCAATTTATTAGGTACACCACTGTATTGCATGCTTCAACCCAAAACTCTTTTCCCGAACCTGCATTGGAAAGCATACACCGATCTTTCTCAAGTATTATCCTATTAAGCCTTTCTGCTGCCCCATTTTCTTGAGGGGTGTAGGGGACAACTTTCACCCTACGAATACCATTATTTGCACAATAATTATCAAATTCCAATGAACAAAACTCCCCTCCATTATCCGTTTTCAAACACTTAATCTTGTGACCTCTTTGGTTTTCAACAAGAGCTTTGAAAACTTTGAATTTAGAAAATACTTCAGATTTATTAGCCATCATGTATATCCAAACTTTCCTAGTACAATCATCAAGGAAAGTAACGAAATATTTAGCACCTCCTAAAGAGCTTACCTCGGTAGGACCAAAGACATCCAAGTGCACAAGTTCCAATGGTGTTGCCTTCATGTCATGCCCATCTTTCAAAAAGCTGACCCACTTTTGCTTGTTGTAAAGGCAATGTTCACAAAATTCTAAGTTTGCTGATCGGAGACCCGGTAGTTGATCCCTTTTGAGCATTACTTCTAGACCTTTCTTGCTCATGTGGCCTAATCTTTGATGCCAAAGTGTGGCATCGCTGCCTACAACTGTCATAGCAGCTCCCACCTCATTGATTGGTTTCACAATATAGAGACTACCAGTCTTGTCTCCTTTTGCAATGGCCAATGAGCCTTTGACTATTTTCCATGTATTCGTGAGTTCTATTTTAAAGCCTTGAATATATAGTTAGCTGACTAAAATCAGATTCCTCTTTAATTGGGGAACATGTCTAACATCTTTGAGCAATAATTTTGCTCCACCTTCTAGATGCAAGACAACATCACCTTTCCCAATGATTTTACATGCTTTGTTGTCACCCAAGAATACTTTGCCAAATTTGCCTTCTTGATAATTTGTAAAGCAATGCGTACATGAAGTGGCATGGAAGGAGGCTCCGGAATCTATCACCCAAGAATCTAATTTTGAGTCACTTGTAGAAATAATTAGAGCAACTTCATCTATCTCATAGGCTATATTAGCTTCACTATTCCTCACTTTTTCTTGTGCTTTCTTGTAAAACCGACAATTTCATTTTGAGTGGCTAGGTTTGCCACAAAACCAACACTCTCCATTTCTACCTCTTGACTTTGATTGATTGGGTGATCTGGATTTTCTTTGATTTTAATTATTATTATTCTTATTACTTCTATGATGGCTTCTTCCCCTTCTTTCGGTGCTGACCATGGTAAGAGCATCACCGGATGGGGTGTCTTTGTTACTTCTTCTCATATCTTCACTAAGCAAAGTGGCAACCACTTCATCGTAGACCAGCTTCTTCTTTGTGGAATTAGAAGTGCTAACAGCTGTAACTACGGGATCCCAACTGTCGGGTAAAGAACACAACAAGATGATGGCTTTGGATTTGTCATCTTGTGTCATACCAACTGAGGTTGGTTGACATAATAAAGTGTTCAAATCATTTATATGATTTGACATTGCAGTCCCTTCCTTCATTTTCAGCTTGTAGAGTCTCTTCATAATGAAGATTTTATTTGCAGCCGATGCCGTCTCATACATGCTTTGAAGTTTGTCCCAAATTTATTTTGTTGTCTTTTTGTTCAAGACACTGAACAAGACATTTTGCGATAGCGAGAGAAATATTGATGCCATCGCTTTATCATCAATTTTATTCCAATCTTCATCAGACATCGCAGCTGGTTTCTTAGTTTTTCCTTCCAGTGTGTTTGATAAATCTTGATTGATCAGCAAGGAATGCATCTGCACTTTCCACAGGTTGAAGTTCTTGCCTGTGAATTTCTCCACTTTCATATACTCCATCTTCTTGGAAATTCAACCCCAATTTCAAATCTGCACAACCTGTGCTCTGATACCAATTGAAAGGAATCAAATTGCAAAGAATAAAACAACAGATACAAACAGAATCGACAAACACACAACAAGGAGAGTTATCCTGGTTCACCACAAAATTGACTACGTCCATACTGCAGAGTATTGTATTAATATAAAAGATTAGTTTACAAATGAGAAGCTACATCAAATATAAAAACTCCAGCAATAATACAATGAAAAGTCTTTGGAATCGAAGAGTCACAATAAGAGAAAAAAGACTGTTCACCTTCAACTCTCAACAATTGGCAACCTTTGCCTTTTCTCGCAAGGCTTCACCTTTCATACTTCTAAATTGATCTCTTTCCTTTAATACTTCATCTCTTAGATATTCAACATCAATTCTAGCTTTCCTTTCAGATTCAAACTCCAAAATCTCTTTGCATAGTGAAATAAACTTATTCATATTTCATCTTTTGTGTGTGCATGTATATCTATATATATATATATACCCTATTTTTATGGAATCCATGACTCCATTCTCACTATCCTAGGTCAACAAGGCAAAACCCACAAAACATAAACATACAATAGAGACTGATTTCGGGTAAATGTAGAGTTAAAAAATGCACAGAAAGGTAGTTGAAAGTGCAAGAGTAGATATGGAGGCCAAATTTTCCCAGCTGATGACACTCGCAGAAGAAGCTCTGGATGAGTGGGAAGACTTCAAAAGACAGAGGGACAATTCTCTTCTAAAAAATGACCAAATTTGGGGAGAGAGAGAAAATATTGCCATACAATTAGACACACATCACTACATCATGGGCTCTATGAAAGAAATTATTTCATGTTTTATTCCCACTATCTGACCTGTAAAATCAACTAAGACCTTGACACATGCTTGTAGAGTCCCCGCAGCTAACTTAATGAAACATTACCTAGTTTGTTATGTATTTGGCAACTCTCTCTGTTGAGAGACAAAAACGAAAAAAATACTACCATGCACAACCAATATATATGCTTCAAGAAAATGAAAATTTTACAACTAAACTCTCTTTTTAATAAAACTAGACTATTGGTGTTATGATTCCATGGAACATTGAACATTATATAATTCCATTATCTTCCACCACTACTGCTACCGCGGTCAGTGCTTTGTATTCTTCATAAGGAAAGACATTGTATTTGCATTTTTGAAACTGTCTGCAATCGTTAAGGGAGGGTGGGTTCTTAAAGTAATTACTAAGGATCAAGCCGGTGATGGCTAAGATAGAAAATTATAACAGTCAAACAAAAGGCTACATAAATTTAAAATCAGCTTTCCACTATCCATAATGCTTCTTGTTGTTGTTCTTGATTTTCGTTGTGTATTTGATTTTGCATCAATGTCTATGTTTCTACATCTACATTTAAGATCACATTCTATGATGCGTCATGAGGATGTTAGAGAGCTCAAGGAGTAAAAAAATACATTGTTACAGACTCACTATCAGCCATAATTAGTAATAGAGTTTCTGCCAACGATAAATGAACCAAGATCTCTGCTACTAATTCATTTAATGGTGCAATTCCATATTTCCTTTCTTACACTACTATAATAATCAATGCAATGAAAGCTGTTCTTCAGGTAAATCCTAAA
>MU226447.1:1543831-1585495 GCA_018584345.1 Thuja plicata
GGTTTTTCATGGAACACCCTTGGGATAATAACAAAATAGATTTTTTTGAAAATTCTTTAGAAACTTTCAACCAAATGCAATTAGCAAGTGTACATCGATACTCTACATCCTTCGCCAATATATTCCTAGCTTGTGCTAAATGGGAGCTTCAGAACAAGGTATGGAAATTCATTAAAGCATAAAGGATAGAGGAATTTTATTAGATGTTGCAGTTGCAACTACTTTGGAAGATGTGTGTGAAAATGTAAAAACATAGACAAGGCACATCAACTATTTGACAAAATGATTCAAACAAATTTGTTTTCATGGAAGGCCCTAGTTATAAGATATTAATAAAATGGATTTGTTGTAAAGGTTTTAGAAACTTTCAACCAAATACAATTGCAATCATAAAACCAAACTATACACCCTTAAATCCAACATCCTCCAGACATGTGACAAATGAGAGCTTTACAAAAGGGTATGGTCATCCATTAATGCATAAAGGATAGAGGAACTATTTTGATTATTTGAAATTTCTCTAGTAGACATGTATGCAAAATGTGGCTACATAATCATAAAACCTACATACTCAACTTTTGGAGTACTTTGGACAATATAATTGTAGCAACAATTCACCATACAAACTAGTGCATAGTATATGAGATCAAGGGAGTTGAGGAAGGTTTAGACGAGGTATATGCTTAGGTTGAAACTATAGAAACAATATTTTTTGGATGTGCATTATGTGTATGTGACTTGTAATGCTATTAAATTGTGATGATCTATGTTCTGACTAGTGTTCTTACTGTAATTATTATGTGGATATGTTATTCTATGTTTGTGAATTCATGAGTCTCGTGGTTTCATGTCTAAGTTGGGATTGATGTATATGAGTTTGATTTATTGTCACTTAATATGCATTTGATATATTATATAAAGTAATTCTCTTATGTCATAAGTTTAGTGTAAAACCCTATTCATATCTCTATCAAGTAAAATATACCTCCTTAGTTGACTAGAGTTAACCATGCATTGATGCATATTCTCAAAGTGAAGATTTGAATGTTTCTCCTATAAAAAACTAGAATTAAAATCACATTATGTTAAATTTAAAAGGTATCCTCACGTCCACTAAGATTTTTAGAATAAAAACATGTCAAACCTAAAAGGGAGATCTTGAGTAGAATAAAATTTATAAATACCCACATCTATAGGAAATTTTAAATATAATCACATGTCAAGATTAAAATTGAGAGATCTTTGATTTAGCTTCTTTCTTGTTGTAGAAAATAAAGTTTCGGCAGTTAAGCGCAACGTGTGCTTAAAGGATTTCTTGCCATTGAAGGCTTGTATGCAAAATGTGCTAGTAACTTAGATTCAAAAATTTGCTTCTGAACTAGCAAAAGGAAATTTGGATATTTATTAATGGATTTTATGTTTATATTCAATACCCACCTTGAAGATGAGTTGTGATATTGTGTGCTATGATGATGGAAATAAGTTAATTCATTCCCCAACATTCAACTAGATATTCTCGTTCCAAGCAAATAAGTCTCGCAAATTAAGGAAAAATTAAAGAATATAAATAAATACTTGGTTCCTTTCAAACAGATTATCCAAGTTATGTTATGGTAATTTAAAAGACAACTGGATTTGATTTGTATTTACTGCAATTTATGTTCAAAAATAAGGTGAATTATTGTAATAAAATATCTCACAATTGTAAGCAAATCAGAAATTTAATTGCTTATTCAAGGATTATATGATGATTATGTGATTGAATGAAATAAATAATAAGAATAGAACTAGCAAATTGTATGAATACAAAATTTAAGTGGAATTTTTTTTATTTTGAAGAAAACTCCACACAAAAATAAGGCAAGTTTGTATTGATCTTCGACAAAAGATACATCCAACACACTAACAATCTCTTAATTCTAATTATATTCTGGCAGTACTTGTGTGCCTAGAAAATAATGATATGTGGAAAATATCTCATAGCCCCAATATATGGATCATAAGAGAGGACAACCCCATATAGTTTATCAAGATCATTGCATCATGCAAAAAAACCTGTGCCCATCTTGAAAAGCATATTTTAAAAACAATAAAATGATAAATTTCTTTGCATTGTCACACTCAATGAGTACCCCAAATAGAAAACATAACTACAAAGATGTCTTTGACCAATAACTTTATGAGGCTCACATTCTCAAGTCTACCTCTCCATTTGAAGTCCACTTACTTATGTACACCCTATCATTCATAACAAGATTATCACATTCTTTCCTTTAGCATCAAGTAATGGGAAAGTGTCTTAAATGACATCAAATTCAATCGTAAATGCCACCATTGTGCTTCATCTCCTTCATGAATTACACTAGTACTAAGACTCCCAAGAAATCTTATTTAAATTTATTTTCCAATAACACCCTAGGCATCTAAGGACACTTTCCAACAATGTTGGATATACATAAAATATGCATAGAATTACAAGATAATTGACACGTTAATTCAAACAATTTGAGCTAATAGCCTTAATTTCATGTAGACAAAATATTTAACATCATCTAATACTTGTACACGTATGAGAATTAGCTTGTAATTCTTACTTTCAGAATTCAATATAATACATTGACTATGTTTTAGTTTTCTATTGGAGGCATCATTCAATTGGAAAAATTGATGTCGGAATGTTGAAACCCAAAGTGAATAAGAATCATATTCTATCTCCCAAAATTGTCCATATAGATATATCATGTATGGAAGATTCTATAGTGTACTAGTTGACATGGTGGGAATGCAGCTTCACTTGTACATGTTTCACCATAGCTGTTATGCATCAAAGTGCTCTATCAATCTATTCCACAAAAGCGGTCACTAGTATTTTTCATCAAGTGAATGCAAAGGTTATTTCACTATACAATATATCTACATATCCAAAGGCTCCACTTCCTCTCTTAGTCAAGGGTTTAATAGGATCAACTATTAATTATACTAAAAATAAAGACAACAAAATCAAACATCTCTTCACAATCAACTAAAATGGAAATATTGAGTACTATGCAAGACAATGTGTAACAAGATTGTGTGATTTCCTTAATATTGATATGTTGTCAGAGAACCTTCAAGGAATTTTGTGAAGGATTTGTTCAAATCTAGAGTCTATTATAGCTAGTAGTGAGATGTAGATTCTTTGTTAGAATTTTGTATATGATATTGTTAGAATTAGACAATGTATTTAACAATTTTCTTTGGCATTTATATGTTCAGTCATTTTAGAAAAGAGGATTTTCTTTGATTGCCTAAAACACTTGAAAACATTCAACCAATATAGTTGTTGGTCAACAATCTTCAAATTCACATGTACGTGAGAAGGATTTCTAGTTAGATGTTAGATTGAGTGAAAATGTGCAAGTCCACTCTATCAATGGAAATGTCATCAAGGTTGATAAAAATTGTATTGATATCGGGAAAACAACATGTGCATGTACCTTAACATTAAGCATGAATAAATCATTAAGAAACTCTTGTAGAGATACAAACTCTCAAGAAAGCTTAAATATTAGTATTTTGAGGGCCAAACCAAAAGACAATGCAAGTAACTCTGCAACATAAAGTCTTATCCATTTTGATATTTAATCAACACCAAAAGACTAAAAATTTCAAAGGAGCAAATCTTCCTTTACCTCCCTATAAGAACAATAAAACTTGATTTTCGTTATGTTATATCTTGCATATTTTTTAAACGTATAACTTGAATAATTTGTATGGCCTAAAAAGTGAATTTTAATCATAAAGTGGTAAGTGGTCATAAAGTAGTCACACGTTAGTTAGAGGGAGAAGTTGTAAATGTATTAGTTGTCTTGAATTAGGAAGGGTTACTCTCCTTGGGGTTTTACTAATCTCAATATAAGTTAAACTTTTATTTAATAAATTACAAAGAAATTTGCATATATTGTTGAACTTTGTATTCTCTATGTTCGCTTTTGGTTGCAAGTTTTCATTTGTTAACTTGAAATCGTTTTATATGTATCCCTACACATTTGGTTGTATCAAATTGAATGAAAAACTTGTTCTTATGATATTAGAGGAAGTAAAAGCTATTTTTGTAATATGTGTTATTATATTCTACAATTATTATATGGTATTCATATGTTTAGTATATGCCTTATTCATCAAATCTTCTTGTGCATGTCAAAATGATTAATTGATGAAATTTTTCTCTATTACTGATGTGTACATAAATAAAGAAACATGTATCTATGTTGATTGTATCACGTCATTTTTATTTCAATTGTCCCGAAAATAAATGAGAAATCATACAAAATATCTTGTGCAAGCCTATTTTGAGTTTCCTCGTATTCTTTTCCATTTTCCCTTTTTATGTTTTTCCTTTCATACTTTCCTATTAAAAGAACACAAAAAACCTTTAAAAAAAATAATGAGGAAGTTGTCCCTCGCAAACCTAGAGAAAAATCTCAACTATAATTATCCAACTAGTCACATTGATTTTAACATAAAATCCTTCATTTGTAATAGTCAGCACCTTTGTTTGTGTTGTTGATCTCCTGAAGTCTTTTGGTTTTGGTTGTGTAAGGGTCAGCCCCTTGTTAGGTTGTTGAACTAAATAGAACACAAAATATCCCAAAAACAAATTTATTTACTAACATGCAATTGTAAATAAAATTTCTTTGTTATTTCACAACTCTACCAAGCTAATTCTTTGTTAGTGTAAATACTAATTAACATCGAAGCTTGTATTTTCTATAAATCTATTAGATCCTAAAAACTTAGGTTCCATCTATATTAGACATCTTTTAAACATTAGATTTCTAAAAAAATTATATTGAAAAAGCATTGCAAAGCTTAAACTTTCAATTAATATTTAGGAAGCTCAAACTAGAAGACTTTTTCCCATTGTGTAGTTAATCTACAAAGTGAAATCTAACATGTAGATGATATTATCTCGATCAATGGTAAGCATTAAACAAGTATAACAAAGGTAGATAAACTATGTGGTATAGTTTGAAGGGTTTAAAAAAGGGTAACACTAGAATGTTACTTGATTGGTAATAATAGATTGTTCAAGATGACAAAACATCTTACTTGATTTAAATAAACGTTGGTGGAATGCTTACGGAAATAAGAATGGTTGTAGCTATAAATGGTGGCTTAGATTAACCATAGGGTTTACTTTTAAATCAAAATGAGACCTTAGTGAGTTATTTGAAATCTAATGTTATAGACTATTGGATAAAAGATTTTAAAAAAAGTATAGTGAGTTCAACTCGAAGTGAGGACCAACTATTTTTAACAAATTGTTTGAGGATTTTTCTTAGTCTTCTAGGTGGATATTAAATGCAAGACCATCTATCTGTCTAGAGGCAATTATGCATCATCCAAAAATATCATGTTAGTATTAATTTTGTTTAATTTTGGTGTTCTACAGGTCAAGTAAATAAATTTTATTGTTGTCATTGGAATCAAGAGTTACAATTGCAATAACCACTTAAGTAAAAGATTTGAATAATATTTTATTTTGAAATCTGAGTAGGACATTGTAAATTTAGAGTCATGTAAGAGCATTTACTACGCAAGTCATGTATGTTGACCATTATGACACCACCATGTGGGAGTTACAAGTTTCTTCCATACATGCAATGGATTAAATCACAAAACATATTTTTATTATATTTTTTCTACAAAGGGTGTTAGAGTTATGAGGAATCTTCCAAGGACACCTAGATACCAAACATAAGATATGGGTGTAATTGCAATTTAATATTTTATAATTTTACAACCTTGGGTGTGGGAGTTCGTGGAAATATTTTAGATCGTCTAAAGTGAACATCCAAATGAGAGTTACATCTCACTTTTCATGTTTGGAACAATATTTATCAAGAAAATGAAATTAGAGCTCATTCATGACAAGTAAGATGCAGAAAAGAACTAATGACGATCAATCAACAAAAGAGGAATACTAGACTATTATTTTTAAATATGTAATGATTTTTTAGGTTTATGAAGATCCATGGTGAATAAAATCAAAATTTACATGAAGATCTCTAAAATTGAAGAATTGTAGTTGTAGATTGCAATGTTTTTACATAATTATGTAATTGTTGTCCTAATTCAAACATGGATGGCTATAAGTGTTGTAGTTTGTTGGTTTGAGGTTGCAATGCAACTCATGCTACTTTAATAAGTGGTCTTGAAGATCCTTGTAGCTGTGTTTGCTAATTTGACAATGTATATTTAGAGAATAAATAAAGAAGTCAATTTTGAAAGGACATTGCTTCAAGAAGTTTGATGATTTTATCAGAGTATGAAAAAAGGATAGTGCCCTTCATGGAATTGTTAAAGTGTTGCGCTAATGTGTCTTTGATGGGAGTACCCTAGTTCATTTGTTATTAAAGTAGGAATTTCTAAGTGTCTAAATTTACATTCAGGACCTAAGTTTGTAGGTATGCACATAGTTTCATCTCCTCAAATAGAGATTAAGATTTAGTAAAAGGTGTACAGATATACTCCACCATGGGAAAGTAGGTAGAGAGGGCTTTGAAAGGTGCATCCTATAGGATCTTTGTTGGGTAGTGTATGCACCCTAAAATGGTCACTGGGCCCCATTTATCATTTTATCATTTTATCAATTTATCAATTTCCTGAATCAATGCTTTACAATATTTTCAATTCAAATCAATTTTCTTGATCAAATCGTAATTAATTCAATTATTTCAATATTTCCTAAGGTTTAATCATTTTTTATTTAATTAAAATATTTAATCTCCCTTTTAATTAAATAAAATTCATCTTATTTAATTAAATTAAATTCCTCATATTTAATTAAATAAAATTCTTCTAATTTATTTAATTAAAATAAAACCCCTCTTTTAATTAAATAAATAAAAATCCCCACTTAAAGCACTTTATTTGATGAAAAAGGAAATAAATTAAATAAAAATCCCTTTTTCTTCACATCTTTCTAAGTGGTGGGCTTTTTTTGCTTTTAATGAGCACATGGATCAATCAAGATTTAATCTCCACCATTGCTCTCTTTTTTTTGCCTCTTAATCTCAACCGTTCACTTTCCTATAAAAGGAAACCTCTCCTCATTTTCATATAGAATTTTTAGGTATTGTTATGCTCCAGGTTTGAAGAGCAATATTGGAGAAGGATTTGAACACTCAAGCTTGGATATTGCAACTTCTCTCTTCTTATCTTCTTCTTCTTCTTGCATCCATGGCTATTCATGTAGATTAGATTCATATTAGATTAAATTCATATTTTCTTCCATAGATTAAATTCATATTTCCTTTCATAGAATAATCATGCATTGTTATCATATAGATTAATTTTCTTTCATGCATTTCAATCATATAGAATAGTTGTCATTTTCATGCATTGAATCTTTCATTTCATGGTGTACTTGCATAGGCACAACTAGGTCAATCTGAGGGCCTTCTCACACACCTTTGCACTCCATGACTAGGGAGCTATAAGTCGATATTTGAGGCCTCATTCTTGAGCAACCTTGGATGGAATGATTCATAGAAGTGTGACACACATTTTTGGCGCCCATCGTGGGGCAGAAGATTCATTTTCTGTCACTATATTTATTTTTTCGTAATTTATTTTTGGATTTCTGTATTTTTTGTACTTTTTGTACTTTTTCAGGGAATTTTCACGCGACATTTTACAGGTCTACAGGCGAACTTTTGCTGGATTTTGCATTTCGTCGCATCGCTGCGCGGCTCTGTGCAAAATTTCGCGCAACATTTGACACCAGTCACAAATCTGACATTATTTACTATTTTCTGCAAAAAAATTTGTTGTCCATGCATTTCTTCACGCGAGATTCTGTGAATCTTCACGTGGCTATCTGTGAATCTTTGCGTGACACTCTGAGAATCTTTGCGCGAGATTTCGCACCAGAGATCTAATTTTTATTGCTATATTTTATATCTTTGATCTCTAACCACTAATGTTTACTATTTCTGGTGGTTTCTGATTTGTTGTTGCTGAATACTTTGGACTTGCGTGGATAAACAAAAAAATGTTTGCATTGCTTTGGACTTGAGGTATTTTGTTGCATCTCTATAACATTTGGATTTTGGAAATAAAATAAATCTCTCATGTGTTTAGCTTGAGTGTTTCTTGCTTTCATAGATCACATTTCCAATTGGGGCTCTAAAAATGGACCTAGATTTGTTTTCTCGCATATATGTTTCACATAGTAATTAGGCCCTGTGAACAATATTTGTGGTGATCTTGAGAGAGTGGGCTTCATTCACTTGTCTTACATGCGAAGCTCTTCTTGACGATAGATCCCCTTGTAGGTAGGGAAGGATTTGTTATTACTTCAAACTTGGTTTAGTCTTCAACTTTGATTGGTACTTTCTCTCTTGAGATTGGTGGTCATTGTTGTTGATATACGAACCTTGGGTGAGATGATTTCAAATTAGTGGGTCAATTAATCTTTCTTGCTATGTTTGGGTGAGGTGAAGAGGCTAGAGTATTGTGCTCTTTTCCCTTTTGGGAGAATTAGAAACTTGGAACCCTTGAATCTGAACTAAGTCCCCATGTGGTCTATATTGTGAGTCTTCCTTGTTAGAGAGGGTTAACCGTAGTGGACATTCCCTTTATTGGGTAAACCATGTGGACGGAACCTCAAGTGGTAATGCTATTTTTGCCATGGTAGCATCAACCGCTATATAAATGTCCTTGTGGAAGAAATCTCCACGGGTGTGGTTTCTTGTTGGGTTGTTAGATCTCCTCAGCAACTCTTGATTGATTAAATTCTTGGACTATGTCAAAACCTCGATGCGTCGGGATTGGATTTCACCCACTTGAGATTGCAAAAGTTGCAGAGTCAAACCATTACTAAGAACCATAGTGCAACCAAATTTTCATTTGTAGGACTATGTGCGTGATTAGAAAACATTTTGAGAACATACACAAGTAGAATTTTTAGGGATTAGAAATACTATGACACTATTCATGTTCATGTGCAAGGTTTATTTGTCCCTTGCTCATTGTTTGAAGACATTGATTGCTTGAACTCCGTGATTGTTGTTCTGTGTGCCTGATTCATGATAAAATTTGTTAATGCATCTAGTTGGTTATTTAAAATGAACAAAACGAGTTCCATTTCCTTTCTGTCAGAACCCTCGCGCGAGAAAATTGTTTGTTCGCGTGATTCGTTGTGTTTTCTCATGCGGCTCTGAGTGAATCGTCGCGCGATATTCTGCCTAATTGTTGTTTGTTGTTGTCCTTTCTGTTATACCAGTCTGCTTTCCTTCGCGTCAGCCTGCATATTATCGTGCGATCCTGTGGTAATCTTCGCGCAAGCAAACATTTCTTCACGCGAAACTGTCTTCTGTTGCTATCTGTCGTCGTCTGCCAACTTGCCAAATCTGAGTTCCCGAGTTATGAAAGTTTCAATGGATTTCCCCAAAGAGTGTTATGACATGTTGCTCAACATCCAAATGAACGTAAATGGTATCAAGTTGCACAAAATGACTCCTGGTCTTATTTCTTCCATATTTCCCATGTCTTCCTAGTCTCCCATATCCATCCTTTCTCTTCTTCCTTCACGCTTCTTCCTCTTCTTCCTAAGATCTTCATGTATGCTTGTTTCTTTTCCTCTTAATATCTAATCTACCATCTTCTATTTCATCTCTTCTTCCTTACATGCTTGATTCCTCCTCTTCTAGAATCATGAATTTCACCAAACATCTTTCATCTTCTGAGTCTTCTCATCTTTCCTCATCATCTAAGTCTTCTTCCTCCACTAGGTCTTCACTTTCCTCTTCTCTGTGATCTCGTTCTTATTCTACTTCTCCCAAGAGTAATACTTCTCTTTTCAAGACATACCATAATGAGCAACGTGACAATCCTTGTGATACCTCTTCCATGAAGAGTGATACGCCCATTTTTTATGACTATTATGACTATGATGATGGACAATAGTGATACCTATGAGACTCTTATTCCTAAGAATCCTCCTCGTCGTGTGCTCATTTATACTGGTAAGGGGATGTCGCATTGGATAGATTGTGATGGTGATCCATATGATTCTGATTTTGAAAGAGACTTTGATGAATTTTGTGAACAATATTTGGATGATATTGAGGAAGAGAAAACTTTCCGCGTTGGTTATAAACGTAGCTACTATAAGAGTCTCTCCTCTAAGAGCTCTCATGCTGAAAATAAAGATTACACTCTCAAGCAAGATCATGTTAATGATGAACCTTTATTTTGTGATGATTCCCTTCCATCCTCTACTTCCTCCAATACCCATACATCTCCTAAAGTTTCCCAATCTTCCACAAATCCTTCATCCAACAAAGGGCCTAACACTTTTCATGTCATTCCCAATAGTTATCCTCAAGGGCTACCTCTTAAAGAAACTCAAGCTAACCTTCACTTGGCTGAAAATACTTTCAATAATGCTAAACCTAAAGAGCCCAAGCCTTCATATGTTATAATGCCTACTTCACCTAATCCTTCCCCATCTCTTCCCAAGTCTCCCATACAATTTCAACATACTTCCTTGTCCTTAGAAGTGGCTCCATGTCAACAGGACTCTAAAAATGATAAAAAAAAAAAACATAAAGAAAGATCAAGATCAAGAAACCTCCATGTCATCCAATCCTTTTCATGATGTCTCTTATCTGTTTCATGGTTCTTTTGTTCCCTTACGCCCTTTCTCATTCATTCCACCCTGTCTTAAGTCTTCTCCTAAGCAAGATCAAGTCACTACTTACATCGTTGAGCTTATTGACAATCAAAATAACCTTACCCCACTTACGCTTTCCAAAGATGATACTTCCATTAAGGTTATTAAAAATGGTGTTGTTACTTCCAATATTAAGCCTATTAAAAATCTAGAGGAAAATTATGTGATTATGCTATCCAAAAATCCTTGTCAAGATCAAAGTCTTTCATCTTCTTGTTCTACCACTCCATGTTTGCTTCCACTTTCTACTCTTCCTAAGTCTTTTCAAGCTTCGAACAATCCTATCAAAGAAGGTGCTCCTATTCAAGATGTTCACAATCCTATTGAAAATCCTAATGCTCAGTCTAAAGATGTTAATGTCCTTGGTTGTCATATAAATGTTGATGAACTTATTGATTATCCTTTTGCGTCTTCTACGTCTATCCTTGGACCTCCTCCACCAATACTAAGGGCTTCACGTTTTCCTTCCATCTTGGGTCCTTATGTCCCTTCACTTTCCCCTCCTAACCCTCCTAATTCGTCGTCCATCTTGGGTCCTTACGTCCCTCCATCTCCTATCTTTCCTCAAGATCAACATAGATGCATACCCTTGAATCCTTTTCATACATCCACCCATCTAATCCAGTCATATTCTTTTTCTTCCTCCACAAGTCCCAAGTCTTTTGGAAGAAACTTGAATGTTCAATACAAGAAAAATAAGCAATACAAGAATCCATCTACAAAATAAGATCACCACGTCTCCTCTGATCGACATGGGGGCATAAAGTCAAAAGAGATATCTAAGAAGAAAATTACAAGACAAGTATGGTTTCCAAAATCCATCATTGAAGATATTCTCTCTAAATCGTCAATAAGAAATGAAAATCCTACGACTATATGGATTCCAAAGTCTCTCTTGAAAGAGTCTCATGTTCTGCAACATGTGAAGTTGACATTCAAGCTTCCAAAGGCTTCCACTTCATCTTCTTCCAAAAACATTCTTTCATTCCATGCGCCTAAACCGCAACCTCTGTTATCCATTCACCTCTGTTATGTTGCAAGTTTGGAGAGTAATATTGGAGAAGGATTTGAACACTCAAGCTTGGACATTTGCCCCTCTTTGACTAATGTGTGATCATTCTGGGGACACATGTAGTCAAAGAATGCAGTTGAAGTGTGAGATCGATTTGGGATCACAAAACAACACAGACATCAACACCGTTGTAAATAAGTAATTGACATCAGAACAAAGATAAGCTGATTGCAAAAAAGACAACCTGTCAACACCCTTGTAAATAAGTAATTGACATGTTCGAGATAAGAATCTCAAGCAAGGTTGCCCCAAGCAGAACAAATGATAGGATTGATAAAGCTGAATCAAGGATTGAAGTATGATAGGTACTACCCCCTCGTGATCGAAATCGAAATGGGATAGAGGAGAAACAACAAATTGATAAATTTGATCAAATCAAACTAAAGATAAGGTTCTTGATGTAAGATGAAAGATATAAGGATCACAGAGCCAAGGTAGATCATCAAGCATGACAGATTATGCCCCAAGGTTGAATTAGAAGAAAAGAAGTGGGGTTAAAGCGAATAGAAGATAGAAGTTTGGAAGAGATGGAAAGAAATGGAGAGAAAAAAGAAAATTTGCCTTAAGAAAGAGAATGCCCCAAAATAATCAACTCTTTAAGATAGAAAATTTTGATTGAGATCACAAAAGAAGATAAGGAAATGAAGATCAAACATGACCACAGTTGATTAAAAGTCTACAAGAAAGATGAAGGAAACCCTCTCAAACTCATAATGCAGCCTAAAATGCAAACTAACATGAGGTCTAACAATGTAAGCTACATGAAAATGCAAAGGTGTACTTGCAATAGAGCAACTGTAACATAGGATTTTGTGTTCATCATTCATTAGAGAATGTTAAGGAACTTATTTTCATCATTGGGCCATTATTAACGGACATCGGAAAATCACACAATCATCACTAGTCACAAGTGCAACTATGAAGATATGAATGTGATTTATATCGAATTGGAATGTGGAAAGATTCTAACATAAGCATCAAAGACATAAAGGTCAAGATGACTGTGATGTTAGCTTACCCAATTTAATGTAGCAAAACCATGCTCGCATCAAGGCATAGAGGTCAGGATGACCAGCGGAAAGGTTGTACAAAACCAGTGAAGCATAAAGCAGGAAGCAAATAAAAACATGCCCCATGCACCAAGTCCTCTAGCTATGCATCACGGAGATACTTATGAGACAAGGACACTCAACGAAAATCAATAACAGTCAGCACATGAAGAAAAGATCATGACATAGCTCAAGCATTAAGTGTTGTGTTTAAAAATTTCAGTGTGCTAACTGATACTGAGTTCCAAAGATAAGGATTGAATGCTCGCAAGCAGGTAAGACCACATGACAAAACTGGGTAAGACCAAACCGATAAGTGTTAAAAAAACACTCAATGTCAGGGGTTGTATTGAAAAATACAGTTGGGGTGGTATTGAAAAATACCGTTTGCAAGGTGTCCTAAAGACTAATGCATCCAAGAGACCAAAGTTAACACAGTTATGCCCCCTAGACAAAGATAAGACCAATTCCAAACCAAGGCAACAAGGACAAGGCATGATGGGGAAAGACTAAGTGTCGTGGACACGCGCTAAGAAATAGGGGTGCAAAGGCCTCAAGTAGCGCCTATTTCCAGGTTTTCACCACTTGGATTTTATTACAATTTTTTTCTCTTTCATATTTTATTTTTCATTTTTTTCTTCTTTTTTTTTGAGGACTTTTTATAAAAAAAAAATTTATTTTGCTACCAAGGCGCCTGTTTCCAGGTTTTCACCAAGGCACTTTTTCTATTTTTTTTTATTTTTTTTCAATTTTTTAATTTTTTGTATTTTTGGAATATATACTTTTTTTGAAATACATCAAAGCGCCTATTGCTAGGTTTTCACTAAGATGATCATTTTTTCATGACATTTGCCGATTTTTAGAATTTTTGACAATATATTATTTTTTGAATTTTTTCAGGTTCAATAAATGTACAAAGGATGCCCCCAGACAAAATGGGCATCAAACTCCCAAGCAAGATCACATTGTGCAATCCCAATGTTTAGCAAGGTGGAGGACATGAGGGATTAGCAAGCTGGTGGAAGAGATGGAAGACAGGAGAATGAAGGAGAATGAAGGGAAGAAACCCTCAAAGGCAAACTCCTCAAGAGTACCCAAGCTAGGGAAAAGAAAAGAAACATCATGTAAAGCACAATGTATTAGTTGAGTTGCATTATGCCTTTAATGGAAAGGAAAAGGAGTTGATTGTGATTTTGTTTCATTTTAATAATGTTTACTATAATGAGTTGAGTACAAGTGAAATTGTGACAAGAGAATAGAAAGAATTTTGGTCAAGGAGGTTGGATTATGGTGGGTTAAATCTCACGAAAAAGAGGAAAAGAGAAAAGATGGATGAGCAAGAGGTTTATTGTGGGCTCAAAAAAGAAATCAAGTGGATAGGAAAGATAGGTGAATAAGCATAGAATTTATAAATTTTCATAAGCCTCCAACTTGTGGAACATATCACTTACCCTTTGTCTCGTCTAGGAACATCTAAGGGTGCAATATTGTATCACCCAAAAAAATTTCTAATGTTTATATTGATTTTATTTAATTTTGGAAAAATAAATATGCGATTACCATTGGAATCAGGAGTCACAACTGTAATAACAACTTTGTAAATTATTTCAATATATTTTTCTATTTTTTTTCTAAGTGGGAGCATTAAAATTGATGGGGCATTTTTTAGGAGTTATACATGAGCAGTCACTACACAATCCATTCATTTTGGTTATTATGAAACTACAAGTTGGGAGTTACAAGTTCCTTCCATGCATGCAATGGAATAATGGCCCCAAAGAACATATGAATTATATTACGACCACAAAATAGTGTTAAGTTGCGTAAATCTTCCAAGAGAATCTAGACACCAAACAGGACTTATGTGTGTATATAATTTAATGTGTTATAATTTTACAAACCTAGGAGTGAGATTTTGAGGGAATACTTTTGAGCATCTAAAGTGGACTATCAAATGGAAGTTGCGTCTCATTTTGCATGTTTTTATCAGAAAAAAAAAAATGTAGCTCATTGAAAACAAGCAAGGTGTAAAAAAGCACAAAAGATGACCAATTAACAAGAGGCATATAGAACAACATTATTTGTAGATTTGTAACATGTTTGCAAGCTTATGAAAATGCATAATGAAGAAAATCAGATTCCACATAAAGATCTTAAAAGTTGAAGAATCGTGGTTGTTGATTGTAGTGTTGCTAAATATTTGAGTAATTGTAGTTTCAATCTCGACTTGTATTTCTAAATCTGTGGTGTAATTTTTTACTTCTAATATTATAATGCAACCGATGATGCTTTAATAAGAGGTCTTTTAATGACCAATTTGTTGAATTAATTTGAAGTTGTATGTTCAAAGAATAACTATAGTAGTCAATTTTGGGGTGTCTTTGATTCAAGAAATTTGTTGATTTTGCAATTGTGTGTTAATGAGGGGGTTACCTTCATGTAAGCTTTAAAGTATTGTAATGAGAACATGTCGGAGGAAGAACCTTACATCGATATTGCAATTATTTTGTTCATATGTGAGGACCATAGTTCTTTTTCTCAAGGCAACTAATTCTAGCTTCTTAAAATGTTTATCCCTATGAAAAGGGGGCAAGCAAATTGTCCAATGATTCGTGTAGATCTCCATCTTAATTTCTCCAATTCCAACATTCTTTTGCTTGTTAAATGAATATATAAGAGTTCAGATAAGAAAACTAGTAAATACATAAATGATTATTATTAATCTATGTTATGTCCTTTATATACATGTATGATGGTATATAATGGAAGATTGTAACCAATTTCTTTGTAAACAACTGAATGAAAGAAGAGATTTATATATATTCGTATTAAAAACATACAATTAATAATAAACAATTATGTATTTTACAGATTTTTTATTATAATTATTTCTCAATTTGTTTACTATTTGAATTGACTATTTTTATTTTCTTTCTTCTCTTCTTTTTAATCTTTTATTTCATTTCATTATCTTTTCACGCTCTTTCCCTACTCTCTTATTTAAAAAGTCAAGTCTAAAATTTATACAATCCTCATCACAATAATAGATCAAAAAAATTAGGGTTCACCACTTAGTGTATTGGTTAAGTGGTGGTGGTCTTGTCTCCACCCAAGTTCAAACCCTTGTTGCACAGGCTTGTGCCTTCATAGATCCAATGTGCTCGCGGGTTTCGGCATCAAATTTCTAATAAGGGGATGAGGTCCCCCATTTGTAGCCCCAGTGGTTCATAGCTCCAAATCAAAAGCATTTTCCGTGGAGCATGAGGGTGTGGTGTGCCAGCATCACTGGCTTCGTTAAAAAATTTACATGGCACTTTTTAAAAAAGATCACAAAGCACGATTCAATACATTGACGAAAAAAACTTTTCAACGAGCATTTCAAGAAGTTTTCTCAAATAAGTTTATGTTATTTGACGTTGAAACCTAACCTATAAAACTTCTAGAGACTAGTATGTCAGCCCATCAAAGGTAGTAACTATGGCCAACTCTGAGCCAACCATTTCAATATGAAAACTACTGAAGATACTATTGATTTCTTAAAATTGCAATAAACCCAATATGGCTCATTTATGCATGTATCTTGCTAGAAGTTATAATATAAATTTTGGTTAAACTGGATGTCAATTTCCATCTATAAAATGGCAGACATCATGATTCTAGATCATATAAGAATAGAATCCTAAAAATAATTATACAGGAAGACTTTGAGTTCAAATATTTTTGATTGTGTAGTGTCCTTGATTCGACCCATAATAAATGTGTGATTGTCCTAGTTTAAATTGCCCAATTGTTCACGCAGCAGAAGACAGACAGCTATGTAGGCAACAAGAAATCACAACTAGTCTGGGGAATCCAAGGAGGATGCTAAGTGATTTAAGTCAACCTAATGTTTGTTGAAACAAAAACGAGTAACACTGGACTATGAGAGCTATCAAAGCCACTGAGAAATCTTGCAAAAATGTTATAATCTTATGTCTCGTCAGCTTAAAAGAAGATTTAAAACATGGGCACTACATTATAAGCCTCGTGCCACTATTAGAACGTTGGATTTTGCCTGAAAACTCTAGTCATTTGTTATAGAAAGGCAATATTCTCTCAAGTATACATAAATATACTCGGAGCCATCACAAAGAAGCCATGCTACAAAAGTAATTTGTTTGTACCAGAGTTCCATGACTTGGACTTGCCTATGACTCGACAAGGTCGACTCAACCTGTGACTCGACAACGGCTCGACTATGACTCGAACAAAGATTTTTAACGATTTAAAACTTGTTTCATGCATCCATAATTGAATAAAGCTTAAAGACACTATAACATCGTCAAATAGAAGCTAATTTGATCACATACATAAACATACATCCATCACATAAGTAAAAACGTAAATTGTGGCTGAAGGAAACAGAAAACATAGATATGCAGAATTATAAATATTGTCAAATGTATATAAAATCCATGACATCAACTGTTCCCAAACATATGCGTAACAAAAAACAAGTCTATGGCTCAGGCTCTAGCTCAGCCTCAACCTCGTAGTAGTTTGTTTGCCTCCTACAAATGCATCTGAGGTAGGTCATGGATGACTGACAAACCATAGTCTCTGCCTGTGAGGTACCACTCTGATCAACATCAACTACACGGGCAATTGATCATGCTCTATCGTCCTCCTCTGCCATAGCCACTGTCTTCGTCTCTATGTCTACCTGGTCAACCCACTCATGGTCCTTGTTGTGAGTTTTTTACACCATCGCCCCATTGCAAATGGGGACCCCCTTTTTTGCTTTGGTTATAGGAGTAGTGGTCTTAGGTAGTCTTTGTTGGTGGCAATTTTCAAGTCCCTAGGTCTGGCAAGTGAGGTTTGAGTGATTTTGCCCTACTAGAAAGTCATGTTTGTCTGAGTTATGGACGAGAGCTAAGTTAAGTTTGTCATGGGGATGGAGTCGAAACTAAATGATTTGTGATGGAATGAGTTTAAAACCTTTATGAATCCTTATTTCAGCTTCAGTTTGACCTTAGAAAGCCATGACAGATTGTGGGAGTTAACCTCGTTGAAGGCCTGTTGAATCTTGAAATTTGGCTAAGTCTAGAATTTCCATGACAGATTGTGAGAGGTAACCTTGTTGAAGGCCTGATGAATCCTAAAATTTGGCTTTACGAATCCTTATTTCAGCTTCAGTTTGACCTTAGAAAGCCATGACAGATTGTGGGAGTTAACCTCGCTGAAGGCCTGTTGAATCTTGAAATTTGGCTAAGTCTAGAATTTCCATGACAGATTGTGAGAGGTAACCTTGTTGAAGGCCTGATGAATCCTAAAATTTGGCTAAGTCTGGAATTTTTCAAAAATCCTCAAAATCTAGAATCTGCATCTTAACTCCTATGAAGGTGGAACTTATCTCAAATATCCTGAAAGTATTTAGGTATAAAAAAATATAGGAAAAACTCTTTTTTGTTATTTTTTATGTGCAGTCTATGATTGTTATTTCCATGACAGATTGTTAGAGGTAACCTTGTTGAAGGCCTGATGAATCCTAAAATTTGGCTAAGTCTGGAATTTTTCAAAAATCCTCAAAATCTAGAATCTGCATCTTAACTCCTATGAAGGTGGAACTTATCTCAAATATCCTGAAATTATTTAGGTATAAAAAAATATAGGAAAAACTCTCTTTTGTTATTTTTTATGTGCAGTCTATGATTGTTGTCACTCAGGTCATAGCCCATGGACCTGACAGGTCATGGCATGACCCGCTGACTCTGCGAGTCATGCAGGTCATGCTGGTGAGTCAAGAAAACCCGGCCAGCTCAACTCAGCTGGCAATTTGTCAAAACTCGCACAACCCACGCCGAGTTATAGAACATTGGTTTGTACTTACATAAAATGGCTTTCTCAAAAGGGCTCGCTCTCATTTTTTACATCATAGACAAATTAAGGTGAGATGACACATTTCTATACACTGAAGGTTGATGAACTTCAGAAAAAACAGCCAATGAAGCAGCAAGCAAACACATTTTTCCTCATATGGGTTTTTGATTGCATGCTTCCATAAAAATTAGATTAGATTAGCACTGGGTAGAAGATGTTGGGTACTCACTCTAGTATGCCGGTACAAACTAGTACCTTCTTTGTGGGTAGCCAATTAAGGTGAGGTGATGCATTTCTTTAAGGGTGAAGGCTCATAAACTTAAAACAAGTGAACAACGAGCCGATCCACTTTTCATCATTGGGCTTTTCACTTGTTCGCTTCCTTCAAATTAGATAAGAGTTGGGCAAAGAATGTTGACTAATCATTCTAGCATGCTAACATGAACTATACCTCCTTTGTAGGTTAGTCGTGGGGTTTTCAAATAGCTCATATAATTAAGTGGATTGTTCTGCCATGCAAGGAGTCGGTGACCTCAATCTTATGAAGATAGGAACATTAAGTACCCTACTATTTTAAGGCCCACCCATACAACTATAATCGTTCAACCGGTATTAATCCTCCCTGGGGCTTACCCACACCCTCATATGGCCATGTTACGTATATAATCTAGTGTTGACTATATACATCACATGCTGGACAGTCAGAAAGAAGGAAGTGCCTAAAGAAACAATATGCGAGACCTAACGAACTCCCTTCCTCTTCCCGACTAGTTCATTGACTGTCTTAGAATAGTAGGGGCACTCCGACTAGCTATTGAGCATGCTTTCTTCCCTTCCCTGAAACTCGAACTATTAATTGGGAGAGGGCCCAACAAGCTGGATGTTTGAATGGAAGGTTACACGGAGTCCTTCATTGGATTGTTCGGCTCCCCCACTTAGTTGAATTATCGACCCTACTATTCTAAAGGGGGATAGTTCTTTCTAGAATGAGTTTCAATACTGGTTGAGGCAAGATAATGAGCTTCAATATACAGTTCAGTACCTGGGAATAACTAAAGATTTAATATCCATCTCATCTCAATAAAATCTACCCTAACCCTATTAAAATGCCAGTCCATAAGTAGTGACAAAAGCGATGCCCTCTGAAGGGGGTATGTTGTAACTGTAGCCAATTTGCAAACCACAAACAACTATAAATGAAAGAAGCCAAAGATCCTACCTAAACAATTCCAAACCCAACCCTACTCAATATCACACCACAAATTGTCTTCGGACATGTAGTGTCATAGTTTTAACACTTCATTGGTGAAGCGGCTACCAAGGTTCAAACCCCCACTGGGCCTCTGTGCTCATAGGCCTTGTGCCTTCGTTGGGTTGTTGAGCTTGCGGGTTTTGAACAAGTGAAGTGTGGGGATGAGGTCCCCTGTTTGTGGCCTCACGGTTCATAGCTCCGGGTCAAAAGTGTTTCACACAGCTCGAGGTCATGTCATGCTAGTGTCACCAATCACATTGAAAAGTTTACTAAGCATTAGTTTTAACAAAAATAATAATAATATCACACCACATATTTGAGAAGACCTTTCTTCCTCCATACAATCATCCAGAAAATTCGTCTTCAAAGTCCTCGGCCCTAGGAATAGAAGGTTTTGGGAAATTCCAGAGGGCCATCAAAAACATGTTGAGCCAGAGTAACCAAACATCAAACAAGAACCCCAGACGAAGGTTGTGTATGAATTGAAGCCAAAGGAGGTTGTGCAATCAGACTAGAAGATGGATGTGGCTCACCAATAGGAACCAAAGGATCAGCAGAAATGAGAACAACCTCAAGAGCAAGATCATTGGGCATAGGTGACTCCAAAGCACTCATTGAGCCCCACCACTGCGCCCGATTGTTTTTTTCCATTCACCTCGTATTGTTTTGTGGTAAATATATAATTGTTTGTACTTGCACACAAAACTTTCTAAAAGGGCTCACAAACAAAAAATGAGCTGAGGTAATGTTTTCTGAAAGGTAGAAAGTGAGAATAATTTTTTAGGTCACCACCAAGTGAGTAATCAATTTGGTGTTTGAGATCCTCATTACACAAGCAACGCACAAAGGGGATTGTTTTTCCATTACCTTGAATTGGTTTAGAGTGTACACCCGACTCCCCCTGTATTCAAACATGCCTGAATGCTACCATACTATTGCCATATTACACCTTATAATGACACAATCCATTATCTTATCTTGAGGTGTAGGATCACCTCTGGATTCTAACATGTGATCTCTATAGCTAGAGCATTGCAATGTTCTGTCTGAAAATGGATTAATCCCTTCCAAAACCAAAAAAAATAATAATAATAACAAGCCACTTAATGGAAGGCCATAAACAGTAAACAGCTCAATTAAGGTGTGGAAATACAGTTTAACAATTTATGTCAAAAGCATACAGCTCTAATAAATTATATAATAGGAAAATCAAACCCTTAAAAGAGGGAATCTTGACAGAATTATGGATGCAATAGAAGGCAAGAACCTTGTGGGCTGATCAATAATATTTAAATATACAATAAAAGGGATGTCTTGTGCACTAGACTAAAATGCCAAGACGTAATACCAACAGTACGTGCAGACTGAGATTTACAAGCTCGAAAGAATCCAAAAGTCTATAATCAAGAAATTTGGCACATGAAACACAAGAAAATCACCGAACTGGAAGTCTGTTAAGAAAATTTGCTTTGAACACTAAGAACCTCATGCACTTTTATATTAATGCTTTGGTACTTGAAACAAATTTAATTTCTTGCTAGGCCATAGGTATGTTCCAGTCTGAAATAACTATAAATCCCATCATCCGCTCTACAAAATTGCTATCATCCGTCCTCCAAGCAATTGTGAATAATGCCAGAAGATTGAAGCCAACATGAAAACTTCAGCTTTTCCGCATGTTACGTCCAGCACGGATCACCTCATCCACCAGAAGTAACTGTGATGCAATCATGGGGCTGTACAAGACATTCATGTCAGCAATACATTCAAATTAAACAGATGCACACATGTTGATCATAGTTCATTTAAGATCTTGTGGAATACATTACAAAAGGACTCTCTTGAGCTAACTGCAACCTATTTTGGGTTAGATAGCAGTCTAGTGTGATATAAAAGATAGAGTTGCAGTTTTGAACAGACAAGAAATTATCCAATTGGAACTGTGGCACACATGAAATCAAAGTAGTAGGATAATTTGATGTAAAATAAAACATATTAAAACGCGCACCCTGAATTGATGATTTGACGCTTGACAGAGTAATTATCAAAAATACCCTCCATATGTGGATCCATTGGTTCTCCTGTATGATGATTTAGACCAACAATGTTGCCTTTGTCATGTTCAGCCTGGACATAAACTCAATACAGTAAGATATATACAAAAGCAGAAGTATAACAAATAGAAATAAGTCCAGAAAATATAAGTTTATGTAGTATCAACAAGCAATCTCACCTGGAGCCCAATCAATACATCCTGAGTATCTAATCCAGAATTTTCTGCTAGAGTTTTTGGCACAACTAAAAGAGCATCAGCAAAGGCTTCAACTCCGAGCTGTGCGCGCTGAAAAGAAAAAAGAATGAGCCATTGATAGGTATAGAAATATCATTGATCAAACTTATAAAATGGTGCTTCCTCTATCCCAAAAAAATAATTTCCAATTTACCAATCAAAAAGATGTAACAGTTAAATTAATACAGAGATTTACTTTACAAAAGGTAAAAGCAAGTTGATTAATTATAACTAAGATGCTTTATTTCAAATTGTAATTGAAAAATTTATGTACTATTTTATTTTCTGGCAAATTCTTATGCAAATGATATCACTTCTTGGCACAAATTGGCACTTATTTATGGCCTGGGAAACTCCTCGTTGCTGTTTCCTATCTGTAATATTTTAAAATTCACAAGAAAGAAAAGATCGCATGTTTTTCCCAGCATGCTGCCTTTCCCATCACCCTCTAAACATTGTCATCAATATCATTTTGGCTGTTCAACATTTTAAAGTAAAAGATAATGGAGATCTCGCTTAATGAGCCTTTGAAAAGCAAACCAAAAAATTGAGTTTTAAATATGCAGATTCATCCTTGAGAATTTCAGGTTCAACAAATCAACAGGCAAAATGAAAAATACTTCTATTAATTTTTCTTGTCATTAACATATCTGCAGTTTCATTAACCATTCCTTCCAATTAGTGGTTTACACAGTGGGTCTTGCTTCTGGTTTCGCACAAAAGGAACTTGTAAAAGTTTATTTATCCGCATATGACTTTAAATCTAAGTTACCAGGTTCTCCCTTGCTGGCCCGGGTTCTGGTTTGGCCCAGACATAAAGCAAGACCAAAATCTGCTCACATAGTTATTCTTTTGCAAGTCATTGGCGAAACTTTAACCAATTACAATCGATTTTATGTTTTTTTATTTCTGTTGTTTAAGTACTTTGCTTATTAAACATAAGTAAACATATACGTGTGAGTGGGTGGGTAGGTGTGTATGATTTTTACATGTTTTGTACTAACGAACTCAACCCCNCCCCCCCCCCCCAAAAAAAAAAAATTTAGCCGAATCATCAAACCGGATGCTCGAACCCAAACCCCCCAACATAGCTCTAAATACACATTCATTTCTCTTTGAAACCTCTGCTTGGAGATATTAGATAAGATATTAACATCATGTTCAAAGGTCTCATCTTAATATATTATTGGAGTACAATATAACAATATGAAGTTTTAACTGAATAAAAAAATAAAAACTAGAAAACCTGACATGCAATATTATATGTTTCCATAATTAAGAGCTCATGGCTTACCCCCTTAACAGTTTTCTTAACAGTGTTTTTGAGATGCTGACTTGCTGCAACTTCAAATGCTCCCGCACCCTAATATCCATCAACAAAGAGTACAGTATGTTCAAGCAATGTAATGCAATGACACTGAAAATAGACACATATCTAGATCTGACCTTAAAAATATAGTAGAATAGTAGAGTCAAAACCTGGATAGTTGCAAAAAAAGTCTTCTAAAAGTTTCACATACAATTTAATTTCAATTTCATACAAATCCCAAATAACGCCAAATAAAATATAAAACAAAACACTTTAAGGCATTCATTATGGTAATATGGCATGTACAATAAAAGAATAGTACAACTGGTATTGACTTAAAAAATGAGCTTGACAATGGACTTTTTCCGTCATATGTTTCCATTAGCTAAGTGGCATAACCTTAAGCAAGTTGTTCCACCTTATGAACCATACTTAACTAGCTATGAGACCAAAAGATCATGAACCATACTTAACTAGCTATGAGACCAAAAGATCATACTAAATCAAAAATGACGAGTTACCAAGACGACAGCTTGATCTTCAATTGTATTTTTGACAGCCCTCAATCCATCACGAACTGCATCCTTAATTTGAGCAATAGTATGATCATTAGGCCCTGCAATGGGCAAAATACCAAAAGAACAAAAAATTGATAATAATTAATAAAGATAGAATCATCATTAAGGCCCATTATTTTCAAAATGCAGCCCTCATAATTATTAACGGTATAATATGCAAAACAAAGAAAGATGATTTACATATTATTTAACCTACCTTTGATAAGAATTGTACATGAGTAAGGGTTTTTAACATTCTCCACAAAAGTGTATTTTTCTTCCCCGAGCACATGCTCATATACAAGTCCTGCCCAGCCAAGCACATCGGGAGTCAAGTCATTAGCAGAATTAACAGCCTCACCACCACAAGCAAGCACCAGTCTCTCCATATTCCGTCTCTTTGCTCTCCTCAGAGCTACAATCTGCAAAACACCGTAGTAGAAAAGAGCATTACTCACAACTCAGGAGAATCATGGGTTAACTTATTTTTCTCTGAAGCATATGCTAAACAATATCTGAATTAAGAGCCCTTTATAATGCATATAAGTCAACATTAGACTTAGTACAAACAGAAATGACAAGATTGTTAAACAAGTCAAACTTTGTAGTAGTGGTGTTCTATAAGAACAATGAACAAAAGGCAATTCAGCTGAACTAGGCACAAAGATTCTGTGTTGTACCAAAATAGCGAGATGAATAGCAATTGAAAAGGCAACACAGTGAACATAAATTTAAGGGTAGAAATTCTATCAGCAATAATCTCTGAATGGACGCTATGATGTGTGGTTTCTGACATCTGTCCTTCATTTTGGGTTTGGACTAAGCAATGATGGGTGCCTGAGCTGTGCCCGTGATTTTAAGGATTTGTACCCGCTGACCAACATATGTTTCCAGACTTGATCCAACATGTGTGGGGATGGGTAGAAAGCAAACTACAATTTCCACCCAACACAGTCTTTAGCCCGGGGTTTGACGACATTTATCTTCCAGGGGTCTAGCCAAACCCCAGCGAATCAGCCACTGGGTTCCCCAGGGGGGCACGTGACTGGATTAGAGCAAAAGCCTTTTTTAGAATATGAAAAATCTTTCAACAATTCAAATGACAGTAAAGCTGCACTTGCCTATCTCCATCTGCATTCCCTTCCTCCAATCAAAATAGAAAACCAAGGGTAAACCTAAAATGGTAAGCCCAAACCAAGTACAAGCAGATATAGATGTGCAAGTGAAGGACCCTCCAAAGCAGTGGGAGCAAAAGAAGACTAAACTGGCAACCCATTCAGGAGGCAAAAAGTCATCAGGGTTCACAGCACCACCATGCATTGAAGAAGTCAACTATACAAAGGAATATCAACTAAGTTTAAAAAATCTATATCACATCAAGTATATTCGTGATAACTTTGTTGAATGCAAATCCATAAAAATCAACTATCTCTCATGAATATTAAATTAGCACTAAACATATGAAATAAAAACTAAGTCTCATTTAAGTTTCATGTTAGTACCAAATTTTCATAAATCAAATCTAAATTTAACAACAATATTCATAATGTCCCTCATCCAAAGTATAAAGATGTTTGTGTGACTTTCCAGCTTTGGGCAGGATTTCAGACATTCTCATACTGTCATACCTTTCTGTCATTCCACAATTCCCTGTGGGTATCAAATATCCCAAAACCATGATCGCCAACCTTCCATGTCATTGCTTCTCGCAGATCCACGAACTTTCACTTCCCTGTACACTCGGTATTGCCAACCCCTGATTACCTACTCCATCATTGCATCCAATTGGTATTCATTTTCTCAAATCCCTACCTTCCAGCATGCTCATTGATGGAACACCATCAATCAAACAAAGGAATTCACCGGTAAGCAAAGCCGACCAAGCATACCGTTTATGGGCCCAAATTTGAATGTAAAATGGCAAAAAACTTTCAAACGACTCCGAACATTAGTAGGCACATACTAGGCCTCCAATCTCTATATAAGGAAAGCAATTTTATCATCTTTTGACATCATATCAAAAAACCTAAAATCATAGTCAAACACTTGTTTTGACTTGTTGGATCTAAGGACGAAACACTTCAGTTCAGGACATCAACAAAACTCCACTGGTTTCCTGGAGTTCAAAGGATGAAACTGGTGCAGAGCACCTCCCATTTTGGCTTGAAGATAGGTTAGATGGAGTTTAGGGTTGTTTAGGGGTCTTTGGTGTGTTTTGTAATAAGATCCATGAGTGTTGGATCCAAGTTGATTCATCTTTGTTTGTAAGAGCAAAAGTTGTTCATTTTGTTCACAATGTGGTCACATGGTCTAAAAAGTGTAAAAGTTGCTATTTATGGGCAACTAAGGGTTATGGTCTTCTCTAGGATCGTAAGTGTCCTAACTATGGTCCTAGGATGGGTCAACATGCATCGACTTGACCAAATTGGTCAAAGAGCAAGAAATGCTCAAAAGTTGCTAGCAACTTTCAATGCAATTTTTTTTGCAAAAAGTTGCAAATGGGAGTTTGGATGGTTGTAACCACCCATGCTCGGGTATTTGAGCATGGATTGATGATTTTTGAAAGGTTAATGGAGTATTAGTTACAGACCACATGTGGGAGCAATCTGTACGGATGGTTTTCTGAGATTTCTTGCAATTTACAGTGTTTCTGCATCTTTGTACGGCTGTGTAAGGATTGAATTGAGCAATCTGACTCCATGGGAGCGTAGATATTTGTGTTAGCTTTCTTTTCCATATTCAAGTGTTGTTTCAAGTTCAGTAGGTGTAAAGTTACATTAAGATTTAGGTGACTGTGTCTGCAATTTCAATTTGCAGAGTTGCAGGAACAAAAATAGCTCTAACCTAAGCATCCACGGTTGAAAATGGATGAAACCAAGTGGGATGATAGGTTAGGGTCTGTACATAGTGATTTTGTTTTCCTTTTTGTTCTTGCAACTGAATTCCTAGACTTGGAGTGATGCCCTAGGCTGACTGCTTGGAGTAAGTGAGCCAGGACAGAGCGAAGATGGAATTGAATCAGTACACCCATGATCTTGTATGGACAACTTAGTGGCATGTGTAGAAGCCCTAATGTGTCTCCTTGAAGGATCAAAAGGTTACAGAAGGTGGAGTGAAGTTTGAAGACAAATTGAAGACAATTTGCACTGACTGGTCCATAGGCCTAAAAGATAGGCTGAAAAAAAGGGCCTGGAAGTAATTAGGGTTGTGGGTGTCTTGGGGAACTATACCTTTGGATTCTTGAAGTGCTAGTTGATAGCTTTCAGATTCATATGGTCTCCCATAAGGTTGTTTGGGAGAATTTGGAGTATTGGCTTAAAAACAATGAAAATAGACCTACTAGGCCTATCTTGGAATTGCGACAATATAGAGGTGAATAGAGTGACCAGAAGTGTTTTGAACACCTAGAATGGACAAGTAAGGTCCTGTGAACATAGGCTAGAGCCTAAGAGGTGTGTGGGAAGATCCTAAGCAAGGGTTTAGGGTTCTAGAGGAAGATCTAGTGAAGAAACAAGATAATTGATAAGCTAGTTGGACTAGTTGGAATTGTTTGAGTTTTGTTGCTTCATCAACTCAACTATACCTTGGAGGCAAGTTGATTAGGAGGGTCTAGGAGGCCAATCTTGGTGAAGTGCATATAGAAGACCATTGGATGGTTTGGGGAAGTGATAACAACTTGGGGTGAAGGAAACACTAGAACTCTAGACCCTCTGCATCAGAAACCCCTTTGGATTCCGGAGTGCAACTTCATATGCTAGTTCATCTACACTTCAAGCTTAGTAAATATCAACATTTCGGTATTTAAGCACTCGTATTTAAGCACTCTAAATATTTTTCTGAATATGTGTCATCATTGTAATCTTTGTTATCAAAAAATGATTGAAGCAACAATCTTTGTAAAAATACTTTGTTCCAGCTAGTTTACATGAGCAAATCTATGTGGGTCTTTCAAATTTAATCATTGATTCATTAAAGTTGAAATTCAACATAATATTTCAGATCTGAGTGTTTTTACATGAATATTTAGCTAAGGGTTACTACAATATTTATGATTAAAAGATTTGTAAACTAATTATTTAAAACTCAATATTAGTGAATACATCTTTCCATGGTTCTATGGTCTTAATATCTTCAATTAATAAAACATTTAGTATTGAGCCCCCAAATATACGTAACAAGGTTTATGGGCTAAAGAAAGTCTCTCTAATGAATTCTATCATTCAATTCTTAAAAAAAAATCTATACACCTTTGAACACAAGAAGCTTATGTTAAAACTTAAAATACATAAATATAATTAATAGACATATATTTACTTGAGATAAATTAAAATATATATTAGTGTTATGTTCAAGTTGTGCTGTGATAAATTAAAATAAAAATATATATTTACTTGAGATAAATTAAAATAACCCCTTAATTATGTTACCATTCCAGACCCTACAGAGCCTGGGTCATGGCCTTGTCCGGCATAGGCTCAGGGTCCGGATCTGGTCCCCCATGGCTTCGACCAAGATCATGTTCAAACCCGGTGGGTCTGTCCGAGGTGAACCCTGGTCTGAGGCAATTTGGCCCACTTTTTACTTTTTCATTTTTACTTTTTTTTCCTAAAGGTGCAAATTGCCCCCAAGCCTAAAACATGGATTGCAATACATTTTAAAGACAAAAACAAATGAAATGTATAGTATATTTGTGTGTGTGTGTATGTACACACACACATAGCCAAACCCACATTTCCAAGGGCAAAAAAAGTTTGCAGGTACCCACATACCCATGATCATTATCGTTCTAGCAACTTAGGTTCAATGTATAAATTCTAGAGCACAAGCTATGGAAAACCTCTACAACACAATTTTCCTTACTATTAGCATTAACTATTAAGTAACCACTGTTTGAAGATATCTACCTGCCTTGCTGTTGGAATTTTGTCATTGATGTCAAAGGTTGATGATCAAGGTCGTATAAATCTTGGAGGATTACTCAAAGTAACAGATAATTGGAGTGAGCTGCCTGGCTGTTTGCTTGATCTGCTTGAGCTAACTAGTTGGATTTTTTGTCATTGATGTCAAAGGTTGATGGTCAAGGTCGTATAAATCTTGGAGGATTACTCAAAGTAACAGAGAATCGGAATGAGCTGCCTGGCTGTTTGCTTGACCTGCTTGAGCTACCTAGTTGTATGGTTGAGCTACTTAGTTGTCTGGTTGAGCTACTTGGTTGTGTACTTAAGCTGCCTGCTTGTCTACTTCAGCTGCTTGCTTGTGCCATGTCACCAGTTAAATTGTCAAAAGGTCGACTCATATTTTATAGGCACATTTTTCCTAATTATTGGCTGCTTCCGTAAGTTGCAAATAAGTACATTATTCTTAATTAATGAGTCAATAAAATAAGGAAAAGTGTAAAAATAAAGTCCAATTATTGGAGAGATTAAAGTTTTGGGCCAAATATTTTTTGTGAGAAAATGGTACCAACTCTTAAAAGAGAATATTCTGACGCATATCATGGCCTTGTTTTTGGATGACTGCTAAATTTGTATGGCGGCTAAATTAAGATGTGTTCTCTATATATTCTAAATGAAATCTGGGCGGCATTAGAAATTTATGATTGGCAGTTTTGTTTGAAAGGAATTCATTTATTCATTCTATTTGTGGTATGACAGCTTCAAAATTGTGTACCGTTTTCATTTTGAGTGGGGCGGTGTCAGGTTCTTGTAATGGGACTAGCAAAGGACATATCGTGTGGGATCACTAAGTTGCACGATACATATTGGGCCTTGGACCATGAAGAAACGACTCCTCACTACTGTGATATTCCTGCAATATATATATATATATATATATATATATATATATATATATATACACACACTTCTGGTATACACCAGTAACAATTGTGCAATAACATAGGAATGTGGTTGAGACATATGGTGTAGTGGTGCTGTTTTGAAAAAGGAGTCGATGCCTGATCTTTGGTGAGTAGCGTTAGTTTATTCTGGGTATAGCTAAGCAGTGTTATGTTCGAGTTGTGCTGTGATTTGGTTGTAGAATGCTAAGGAGCTGATGATGCACACTGGGGGTTATTCTGTATAAAGACGCATGATGTTTTGCTGGTTCAAGTATGTTATTTGGAGAATATGTTGGTTATGAAACAAAACGATTAAGCAGTGGTGAATGAGTTAGTACTGGGGTGTCGTGTAACTTTTGGGCTATGATAGAGGTGATGTGTGGTAAAAGGTGGTTTTTGTTTCAGTGTATTTTTGAGTTGGTACTCAAACTGAGATTGGTGCCTCAGCTAAACGAAGTTGGCGCTTCGAGGAGGGTTGGTGCTCTCTATGAGTTGGTGCTCACTTATATAATCTGGGTTGGTGCCCATTATGTTAATGAAATCTATTGTGTGCCGTGGTTTTTTACCCGAAAGGGTTTTCCAAGTGAAATTCGCTGTTTGTGTCTTGATGTTTGCTCTCTCTTATGAGGTTTCATGCTGTTAAAAGTTTAAAAAACTGGTTCACCCACCTGTCTCGGTATTTTCTGTGTGCTCTTGACTTGCTTCCAAAATTGTAGCCTGTCAATCTCTGTTTTAATGAGAATTTTACTCCAATTTCTATCTATCTTAATATATTGCATGTGGTACATACAATGCTTATTGGATAAGAAGTGGTCCCATAAAATTCCAGAAGAGAATAACAAGTATTAATAGGAAACTCAGATCTATAGTAGTATCCAATTACAAAGCAATTATGAAAAACACATGATATCTTCTTTGAGCAAAGCAATCCTAACAAAACATTTGTAATATTCAGAGAAATTTCATTTGTCCCGAATTTGTACTACAAGCACCCACATATGGTGCTAACTAATTGACTAACGGTTCCATAAAATGCTCGAAATATATTGCAAGATTTATTTAGAAGATCAAAATTATGGTAGTTTTCACGTGCATAACAATCACTGAAAACACATAATATCTTCATTGTGCAAAGCAATACCAAGAAAACATTTCTAAGATTCAGACATTCAATTGTCGCTAATCTATACTTAACAGAAAAGGAAGTTTAACTACCTTATTTTAAGAGAAATTACCACCCCGTTTGAAGTGTACCACAGCCATCTAGTTGAGATTAAAATTTCAAACAAACATTAACACATACCCCTTCTTTTGCTAGCATATCAAGTGAAGTGGGGTCTATTCCTTTTTGGTTGATTACAACAAGATTCTTGTCGTGTCCATCACAAACCTGCAAAGCACCAAGTATTTAAATATAGTGAAGCCAACTCATGATTATGACCTCATTGTATTCACTGTAATAAGTGTAAAATTATTGTAGCATTCACCTTCTTCTTTAAGTCAATTATCTTTTGAACTTTGTCATCTACATGTCTTCTTTCTGCTAATACCATTTTCTCCCTCTGCTCAGCATTCGAGTAAAAGAAACCTGCATTTACTTCACTGTAAAACAATAGAGAGCATTCCTATTAGAGAGTGACATGATAAACAATGAACCTACATTCAATTGCAAACATTTTCCACAAAATAGATACCAAAAATTTTTATTATCTTATTTCAGTTTTCTAACATCAATGAACTTTCATGGCATTTACAAGGTTGCAAAGAAATTATATGTATCAAGGGTAGGCTAGCATTAACCCCTCACAGCTCGTAGCTACAGTATATGCATTAATGAACACTCAATGACATTTAACTGGTTTTATATCAAACAACTTTCTCATCCATATATACTTGATTATCCTGTTGCATTGAACATTTAGACACCGTATTTTTTCCTGGGAATCCTATACATTCTAATCAAACTAAAAAGATGTGTTTATTAAACACACACAACCACTGTTGAAACATGAGTATACCATGGGAAATAAAACATGAGCAACAAAAAGCACAAATGTTACTATGGGATGTGAACTTGTTAGGAAATATTGGTCAATGTAGATTGACTGAAAACTACATCACTGAATCACAAAAAATTATTGCATAATTTGATACACTACAGACAACTGTATAAAAAGAATAAGCTAAAGAGCACTATCCTTAATGGGTAATAAGGCACAACACTTGCTTAAAAGCACATGTTTAATGGTTTGAGGTTCACTTGTAGGGGTTTTGGCTTGACTGTCATTGTATTGGGGTATGGATGCTTTTGGGGCTAGGATTTTCCCTCTGTGAGGGTTTTCCCAAGGTATATCTAGTGTTAACTTGTGATAAGTCTTTGATCTTCACATGTGGTTATTATATATACTTGTGTGCAAATTTTTCTCTCATTGGGTTATGTAAAAAATGGATTGATCATCATGATTGATTTTTCTAACATTTGGTATAAGAGTCATGTTTGTGATCGTTGGTCTTCAAAGATCCCTATTTTGCTATAACCCTTGGATAAGTAGATCTGATGCAAAGTTGAAGCCATGACATTGAGGTGTCTCAAGGTATGAACACACTTTGCAAGTTGTTATTTTGCAGATGAAAGATTTTGGGTTGTCGATTTCTGAATTCTTTTGTGAATCTTGGGTTTGAATCTGAGCTTGGAAGAGGGTTTTATTAATGGTGTTCAACATGAAAGTTTTAGCGAGAAGGTTTCACAAGTGACCCCCTGTTCCAAAACAGACCTAGCCAATGGGTCCAATAAATAGAGATTGACATAAAATTCAACTTATTTCAGTCACTGAAAAAAATGCTTTTTTATTTGCCTCCAGCCCCCTTGTAGTCCAGCTAGCCAAAGGTGGCTGCAAAGAAACTTTCAAAAAAAAACTTCAAAAAATAGAATGTTTTGATTGGCCTTTTAACAATAATAACTTGCAAGAAACCTTTTTTTGAAGATATATAGCAATTTTTTTTTTTGTGTTACAATTATTTCTCACTTAGAAACATCATCTTCTATTTCCTTATTTATGGAGCCTTTTGTCTCCATTGTTAGAACTTAATACAACAAATTACATATCATGGTATCAGAGCAAAGGTAGGACTTTGATGAATTTTTCCAATAAAATTTGTAATTTAATTGTGGGGTTTTTTGGCAGAATTTTTTATATATTAAAATTTAAAATTAGTGGTTTTTCCTAAACATTTCACGAGGAAATTTTCGTAAGGTTTTCAATTTTTGGAGATTTTTTTAACAGATTTTCGAAATGAAGGTTTTTGATAAATTTTTCACAAAATCGTGACTTTTAATCTCTAACAAAATGTAGACTTTTTTTTATAAAACGGTGGTTTCCTGCAAATGTACTAGAGTTTATGTTTTTGACGATTTTTTCACAAAATCATGTGACTTCAACATTACATCTAGGGTTTGACGAATTTTCAACAAAACCAAAGTCATGTTATGCTACGAATTCTTTTGACATTTTTGGCAAAATCATGGTTTTAGAGTTTTTGCCGAATTTTTATAAACAAAAATCGAAGTTTTTGAGAAGTTGATCTCGGGTTTCATCTCTAGACAGAGGGAGTGATGGTTGGGTTACCCAACATCATGTTGTAAGACACTCTGCTTGTTCTTGTTCCTAATCATGTGAGGAAGTTCTGTAGAAAGCAGTTAGTTGTTCAGAAGTCCAACCAAGGAGGGTCTCGGAAGCAAGCTCATGTTGCAGAGCATTCTAAAGAGAAGTTGGTCTTCTATGCATTTGTAGCCAAATGACCTGCAAATTATGTCAAATCTTTTGTAGGCTAGTTAGTAGAATGACCATTAAGGGAGGGTATTAAAGGAATATTGTCATGTTTATTATTTAATGGTCATTTATGTATTGTTAATTAATTTAGTGAATTTCCTTTTCTACTTTCAATTCACCATTTTCTAATTTACAAACATCGTCTTGTATTTCTTTATTTATGGAGCCTTTCATCTCCATTGTTGAGACAACAAATTACCATTTCACAGGGTTGTACTTGAAGAGCACACCAAAAACCTCATAAAATAAGTAATAGAATAGAGTGAACAACCATCAACACACAAACATTGAATTTCATGTGGAAAACCATTTAGGGTAAAAAAGCACGGCACGCAATAGCTTTCATTAATGATATGGATACTAACCCTAGATTACATGAGTGAGCACAAACCCTCCTTGAAGCACCAACTTCGATCAGCTGAGGCACCAACCTCAGGTTGAACACCAACTCAAAAACACACTGAAACAAAGAGCACCTAGTCCCAGAGAACACAAACCCTCCTCAAAGCACCAAGTCAGCAATACACTGATACCTGAAATAGTTAGGACTAGTTCTCTTCAACTTATTATCACTTGACTCACCAACTCAACAATATACTCAATTTGTCTAGGATCACTCCAAAGCGGCCTAGGGTTAGCGGCCTAGGGTTCAGGTTGGTCCTATTGTCTATCCTTCAGTTTTGAGGTTCTTCACGGTTGTTCTGAATCTAAGCGTTGTTCAGGAGGGGCTCTTTTTGACCCCTCTTTGATTTTATTTCAATTGTTGTTTTATTCTTCCTTCGGGTACCGTTTGATGTCCCTGTTGTGGGCTGGCCCCTTTTGTTTTTCTCGGCAGTCCCTTTGACCCCTTTTGTTTTCAAGTCCTTCATTTGACAACATGCTTTCACCATGCCCTTCATGTCCACATAGCTGGTCAATTAAAGTTGGTTTGGCAAACTCCACAGAAGTATTTTCTTCAACCTTGTCCATATCCTCATATTGCAGAGGTGAACTTCTAAACATGGCTTTATTCTTCTTATTCATTTCAATGCATCCTTCCAACTTGGCACTAAGACACAAATCTAATTCGTCATACTTAAAACCTTTGTCTTTAGTTAACTCCTCAAGCCTTTTAAGCGTCTCATCTTCATAAGTGTTAACTCCCTCTTTCTTGGACTTAGGATCCAAAGTTCTCCTTCCTTTTGCTTACATAGCACCTATCAAATTATTCAATAGCCTTGACCTCCTCAAATTCACATGCATATTCATCAAAGATTATAATAACCTCCTCATACACAGGTATAGTATTCCCTGTCAAGCTTAGATACTCCTAAAACGTTAGTAAATTCTTCATCTTTTGATATCTTTTATACCATCCCGCAATCACATTATCCCTTTCTTCTATTTCTATTATCATCCTTAACGTCCTATAGGCTAGCAAGAACTTTGCTCTGATAACATTGTAAAGACCTTAAGGTCTGAATGATCTAAATCTTTTACTTTTCTTAAACTATTAAATGTGAAAACAGATTACTTACCTAATATAGATTTTTAAGAAACGTAACTGAACTCTAAATTTCTTTTAGACCATTCAAACATTTAATCATGCTCACACAGATTTACTAAAAGCTGCAAATTCTGGAATTCTGATTTATTCATAAAAAACTAGCACAAAATATTTTAACAGCAGCAATTTGCTTACAGATAATAGAATCCTTTAACTGCAAATTTTAAGCTACAGATATTGCAGACCCAAAATAGAGTTTGCACAATACACAGCAGAACAGAGGTGATACATGGGGGTTTCGTCCCTTCACCATACTTGAATAACAGCAAACAAATTATTCAGAATAACCAAAAAATCTAGCAGTCTTCTATATATACCTACTTGGGGTGGTTCATTAACTTGTCATGCAAGGCAAGTAAGCAATCTGATTTGGCCCCTTTCTAGAAGTTGGTAGAAGATACAAAACAGAAATAAAATAAAATAAAAAACTAATTTCCTTCTAGGAGACAATTGTCACTATAAGACAAAACAAATTTAATTTCCTTCCAGGAGATAACTGTCACTACATGACAAAATTGGGCTTCTTGGAGAAGTTAGTGGCTCTTACTAGAAACCTCAAAACCAAAATCTAATTCTTTTCTTCCTACACAAGATAAGACTGCTCGATTGGCAGCAATCTGATATATTCTTGATTTTTCTAGGAGACAAAACTTCACAATTGGCAGCCAACGCTGTTGTCCACGCCAAGTGGCCTCAACTTTATGGGTTCATTACATAAGAGCCCTTTGCTTCCACAGTAATTTCTAGTTGCTGCTACACTGAAGTGGTGTGTTGAAGCATAAATCTCAATATACCGTTTCAGAAGAACAATCTTTAAGCAATGTGCAAGTCTCATTTGCAACAACATCCCACTGTGTACTATCCTGTAATTGTATAAGGAATCTGTCAATAGCTACTCTATATCTCAACACCATCAATTAAGTCACACTCAAAATATATACTTTGTTGTTGCTCAATTCTTTATATCACTGAATAATACTTGATGCAAAAAGAATAATCTCTCCTTCATTAATCGATGAGAATCATATATTCTTTGTGTTGGAAGGAAGCCACAGCAAACTCTAAATGGTTCTTGGCAAATAGAACTGTGATTTCTTCAGTCTTCACACCAAAAATTAGCCACGGCGATACTCAAAAAAATGAATAATATTCACGCCAAAAACTTTAGTATAGTCAACTTAATAATTATATAACTCGAACCTTATTACTCCAAACCAAAGACTTTAGCTTCTCAACTACGTAAATAATTAAAAATATTCATCCACGGTTCATTACAATTCTCCGGCCAAATATTTAAATCCTTGGACTTTCAAACAACAGTATAAATAAAGCCAACTATTGGAAATATAATCTTTCCACAGAAATATAAAACACTCTAAATGAAATTACTCTTTTCTGAGATAAGAAATAGAAGCCAATTATTATTATTTTTGAAATAATTTTTGACTTTAGTATATATAAAGCCAACTATTGGCAATATAATCTTTCCACAGAAATATAAAATGCTCTAAATGTAATTACTCTTTTCCTAGATAAGAAATAGAAGCCAATTTTATTATTTCTGAAATAATTCCTTAAGCCCTTACAAATTTGCCTTTGGAAGAAGACTTCACAATTTTAGCCCAGATGTAGACTCTGTCATGAATCTACCACTTTGGAAGAGCTAGGTTTTCATCCAACTCTTCTAAAGGTTTGCATCGTTAGAGATTTAGCTAATGCAGAGGGTCATATTCATCAAATTCAATAATATCTAAACATGTCGAATGTATTGCAAAAGTTCTCTTTTATAAAATTTGATGAACCTTCTAGAATTTTCCATCTCATAATGTGGCTTTAGAATAAGCTGGATAACTTAATTAAACAAAGAGACTTTTAATAATACTTTATTTAAGTCACATATTAATTAAATTAATTAAAATTAAAGTCGTCCTTTTAATATTTCATTTATTAATTACACATACGCACAACTCCTATAATTCACACACTCAAAAATTACACACATACCCATATTGAAACGCATGTCTCCTATGTCTCCTATGCTACTCACACTACCAATTGAAACGCACGACTCCAATAGTATCAAGCCACCTTGCACAAAACAGTCATAACACCTTCATCAAAGAACGGCACCACCACTCATTGCGTTATAGTTTTTTAACTCCCTATGTTGCTGTCCAGTATTATATCTTTTCACGCAGCCTTTAGTTCTTTTTCATTACAATTCACCAAGCACGTTAAATTCAAAAACACTGCCCACCAATAATTAATGCTTTAATTGAAACAAACCATGCGTCCACTCTGAAATGATAATTGATTGATTGAATGAGTAATTACAAAGGAGATGAAGGCTCCTTAAATAAGGAATTACAAAGACGATGATTCTAAAAGAAACAATCGTTAACTAAGAACTGAAAAAAGAAAGATACAAAACTACTTAACTGACTAGATACATCTAAGTGACTTAAATCACCATATGAAGTAAATAATACAATGTTATTTTGATACCCTCCTTTAATAGTACCCTACAGAAGATTGAATTTGCAGGTCATTTGGACATGAATGCGTAGAAGGTTGCTCTTCTCATCAGAACACTCTGCCACAAGTTTGTTGTTGAGACCACCCTAGGTGCTACAAAACTTCTGGATATGACCAAATTTACCATAATCCTTCCAACATGATGTCAGATAACAAAACTAACCCTCCCTTTATCCAGAGACACCGAGATTAACTTCAAAAAACTCTGAAAAAACAACAATTTTACCAAAAAATCGTCAAAAGCAGCAACACCCACGATTTTGTAAAAAAAATCATCAAAAACTTTTGCAAGAGAATGTTTGCCCTATAAATCCAAGGTGCAACACAAAACACTCTGCAAGAAACCAGGATTTTATAAGGCGCGATGATTTTGTAAACAAATTGTCAAAAAACCTTCATTTTGAGGAAAAGGGGAAAAAACCACAAAAAATTTCTTAAAAATTTGTCAAGAAACTAGCAACCCTACAACAAAGAAAAACACCATATTTCTGGAAAAATCGAGCAAAAACCCTTTTACAAAATATCACAAGTTATGTGTAGAAAATCAACCAAACCCTAGAAAAGAAATAGAAAGTCTACGTGATCTTTTTGAAAAAAATCAAAAAAAACCCATCATGATTTTTTGTGGGAAAAAATCAAAAAACCCATCATGATATTTTGTGGAAAAAGAATCAACAAACCCATCATGATATTTTGTGGAAAAAGAATCGGCAAACCCTCCATCCACAATTTTTTGTGGGAAAAAAAATAAAAAACCCTCCCACCATGATTTTTTGTGGTAAAAAAATTAAAAACCCTCCTTCCATGACCAAACACAAAAACACCATATTTCTGGAAAAATCGAGCAAAAACCCTTTTACAAAATATCACAAGTTATGTGTAGAAAATCAACCAAACCCTAGAAAAGAAATAGAAAGTCTACGTGATCTTTTTGAAAAAAATAAAAAAAAACCCATCATGATTTTTTGTGGGAAAAAATCAAAAAACCCATCATGATATTTTGTGGAAAAAGAATCAACAAACCCATCATGATATTTTGTGGAAAAAGAATCGGCAAACCCTCCATCCACAATTTTTTGTGGAAAAAAAATCAAAAAACCCTCCCACCATGATTTTTTGTGGTAAAAAAATTAAAAACCCTCCTTCCATGACCAAACACAAAAACATTCCAACGCAGCAAACAAAACCTCCAAAAAACACAGTTCTGGGACTAAAAAACCTTGCACTCAGTAGAAAAACTTGTGAAATCTTCAAAGATTTGCAATTTCAAAAACCCTCATTTTTGCAACCTTCGAAAAAAAAATTAAAATTTCTAGAATTATACACAATTTTTAATAAAACTTTGTTAAAAACTTCTGAAATTTAATTCTAACTAAGAAGGTACAAAAAACTAACCTATGGGCTCTAATACCATGAAATGATAATTGATTGATTGAATGAGTAATTACAAAAGAAATGAAGGCTCCTTAAATAAGGAATTACAAAGACAATGTTTCTAAAAGAAACAATCGTTAACTGAGAACTGAAAAAAGAAAGATACTAAACTATCTAAACTGACTAGATACATTAAGTGACCAGATACATCTAAAGATACATTAAGCGACCAAATACATCTAAGTGACTTAAACGACCATTATGAGGTAAATAATACAATTTTACTCTAATATCCACTCTCATGAAAAACAGCCCCTTTAATGCTAAACAAGAAGTGTTATAAAGACTTAAAATCGTTGTTGCACTAAGGAACGAATTAATGAAATCGTTCCAAAAATAAAAACGCCAAACACAAATCTCAAAGACCGTTCAAACACATTAAGCACATTTTATTTGGATGTCATATTCTAAAAAAGTCATCACATATAATCATCATTGTCAAGCTTGAATAATTCAATGGTGACATTTCAAATAGTCTGACTTCGCACACATAAGCAAGTGAAGTATACAAGTAGGCAGCTAAAGCAAACACCCAACCAGCTCAAGCAAACAACTAAGCAGCCCTGCACGCAACAATGTAGCTCAACCAGACAATCAAGTAGCTCAACCATACAACTGAGCAGCTCAACCAAGTAACCAAGTAGCCCAACCAGACAACCAAGCAGCTTAACTAGACAACCAAGCAGCTCATTCCAATTCTCTATTACTTAGAGTAATCCTTCAAAATTTATAAGACCTTGATCATCAACCTTTGACATCAATGACAACCAGAGTAACGAGAATCGCCCAGAAATTGCGTGAATCGCCGGTTTGGTGATTTGATTTGGCCTTCCCAATTTTTTTTGAATCGTTGAACTAGATCGGCGATTTCATCGCCATGAATCACCATTTCAGCGATTCATCCAAAAAATCGCCAAAATCGCCTACATGAATTGCAAAAAATTGGCCCACGCGGCTTGATAAAAAGTCAATTCAATTTTTAAAAAAAAACACATCTTTTTTTAATGTTTTTTTTTTTGTCTTTCCTCTTTGTTTTAACCCTAAAGGGCCTTCTAATTGTTTAGCATGAGTAGAAGAGAGGAAAAGTGAGAGAGAAGAAGAGAAAAGAAAAACAAGTTTGCAACCAGCAAGAAGGAAGAGCACCAAAGAGAACAAAAATCCATTTGGGGAGGCCATAAGATTGTTTTTTCATTTTGTTTACAATACTGATAGACATACGTTTCATGGATCTTCATCTTACATACATTTATGATTTGATGTCTTCTGGATCTTCATCTTACATACATTCTATGATTTGACTCATTATGATCCTATGGTTTCTATTTACTTTGTTGATATTATGGTTTACGACAAAGATCAACCATCTTGGAGAAAGACTAAATAATAATAAATATATTGGAAATATTTATCATAATTCGATTTATAAATAATAATAATAATAAATATGGGTTATCATAATTCGATTTATAAATAATAATAATAATAATAATAAATATGGGTTATATTTATTATTTATTATTTATAAGATATTCTTTATATGAGTGGCATTTAATAATAAATATAATAAGGATATTTATTATTACTTGGGAGGGCCCAAGTCAGCCACCCTTGAGGTGGTTGAATTTACAAATCATACTCATATATAAGAATATCGATCCTTGAGAGAAAGATCATCAAAAACATAACATGATTCTCTCCCTTCAAGGATCGAATTCCTTATCTTATGTGCGAATTTGGCAAAGTGCTGGAGCAAATTCATTAAGTGAATGTATTGAGCGAATTGTGCTGGAGCGAATTCATATTGCTTCGTGAAGAGCAAATTAAAGTGCTGAGCGAATTATCCTTGTGTGATCTTGGAGCATGATCCACATCAGCCATGGAGATTGATGAGCAGATTTAGTGCGAGCTCATGATGCGAGCAGACTTGGCAAATAAGTGGGAGCTTATGATCAAATGGCTATTGTGAATTGATTCGGTATTCTGATCCAGATCTACATAATATCAGCGATGTATAAACATGATGTATATTAGGATCAGCAATTGTCATACTTTGATGCAATATATTGCAAGGACTTGCAATGCATTGCATATGTGATGCAATATCTGTCATCATTAGTGCAGATAAGATGTACCTAAAGGACTGTATATAGGACAGATTGGACAATTCTTACAGTGCAGATCGAAGCCAATCTGGCTGTTGTTTTCATTCAGATTTGAGTGCCAAATCAGATTCAAATGACATATTAAAGGTAACCAAGGAACAAGATTTTGAGGGCAGATTTGAAGGCATCATAAGGTCTCCAAATCCGGGTAACATCTCGCCTTTCTTGTGTTTATTATTCTATATCCTGTGCTTAGTGTTTGAAAGA
>MU226447.1:1585545-1615145 GCA_018584345.1 Thuja plicata
CAATTTACATTTTACGTGTAACGTATGTGATGGATTTATCATTTATGTTCCTTGTTTATGTATGTTAGCTTCTATTTGATGATGTTATAGTGTGTTTAAGTTATATTCAATAAAGGGTACATGAAATCAGTTTTAAATTGTTAAAATCTCTAAATTTCAAGGGTTTTTTGAATTTGCCGATTCGTGGCCGATTCGATTCCGATTCATGGCTGATTCACGATCCGATTCGGCCTTGCCGATTCCAATTCTCGTTACTTTGATGACAACATATTCAATGGAACTTCCATGGCCAATCATAAACACGCCTACAACCTCTTGTGATCCAAATTTTATTGCAAGTTTATTTATATTTCAAATTTATAATTTAAATTTTAAAATTTTATAACTCGTAACTCTAATTTTCTCTTAATAGTTTGATAATTTATCTGCATCTAAGTGGAATTGGAACACATACTTCTTCATCCACTCAATAAAGTGCAATAGACTATGTTGGTTTGTGGTGATTGATCAAGCAAGTATTGTACACTTTTCTGCAATTCGTGGTGTTTGTGGCAACGGCCCTGTTATCTAACATAGTCGAAGTGAAATTTAGAACTTATGCCTTTATGTTGTATTCTTCCCCATGGTCATGAGTGAAAGGTCTGAAGCAAGATAAAGTGTTGAAGTTCTTGAACCTTTGAACTCGTTGAACCCCTTGAACTGGTTCAACGCCCCAATGTCATGTAAAAAGTCCCTTGTCTCGGTTGTTAAGTTAACCTGTGATCAAATATCGAACCGATTCAACGTCTTCAACTAGTTCAATGATTTCAATAGTTCAACACGTTCCATCAGTTCAAAGTCAGTCATGTAAAAAAAGTGTTATGTCAGTTAATGTTTTGTTAATGTGCTACATTGACTGTTGTATTTTTAAAGGAAGTCAAGTTTAATTTTAAACCGCTTGAACTCTTTGAACCCTTTGATCTGGTTCACACGGTTCAAGCAATTCAACAAGACCTACCGGTAATTCAAGCGGAAGGCACGTGTCTTGAAAAGGTGAAATGATCGGCAATGAATTTTCCGACAACTTAATTAAATTTCACGGTGTCTTCACATGTGGGATGTAATAATGAAATGCCAAGCCCGCGCGTAGAAGTGACAAGGTAATTAATATCCTTTTAGGGCAAGATTTCATGTTATTTTGACATAAGTGAGAGATTTGGGGTATCATTTTACCAATCTTTCTGTGAAGAGAAAAACGACATGCGGAGGACACCAGAATTTCCAAGTTTGAGATTGCAGAAGGTTCCAGTCACAAGGTGAGTTTTATTGCCCGCCTTTGTAACTCACTGTGCTAGCATTATTTGAAATTTTACTGTTACTTCAGCTTTTGAATTTCATTAACATGAGGGTTTCCTTTCAAATTTTTAAACATGGGTCGAGCCTGGTTTTCTCATCTCCTCAGCAAGAGACACCTCTTGGGTCCAGTATGACCTTGATGATTTTATAGAAAGAGCCAAAAACCCTGAAGAAGGCTCTGTTATGAGCGCTATTGTTGAAAGCGCCATAGTAGAGGCTGCAGCTTTTCCCTTAGCTCTAGCATGTCCAAAACTAGTTAAGGAGTGTATAAACAGATGTGACGCAGCGAATAGGTGTATAAGGATATTCAATAGAGAAGTCTTGCTGCCAGTTAACAGGGAAATGGTTATAGCTTCCCTGAGAATACCAATTAAAGAGGTGTATTATGAGTTTAATATATCAATGCCTAGGTCCCCGTTTTCTGAGAAGAACCCTGTTTATAAGAATGTAATTGCTTAGAGTTGGTTGTTAAAATTCCAGAAGGGTGGGTCACGGCTACCCAAGCCTCTTACAAGGGAACATATGAAACCTCACATCAAGGACCTGGTGGCATTGTTACACAGAGTTAAGGGATCTAACCATGCTTTTCATTTTGAAGACTGGATGTACTTCATTCAAATAATTTTGCAAGGAACCCAGTTTTTGGATTGAGGAGAGATCATAGCCGAAGAATTGCATGATCAATTAAACAATGGCCGTTTTGGGCGCCAACGCTTCTACATGTCTTCGAATATGTTATATTGTTTGGCTTGTACAAGAGAATGGACCGGGCTGCATCATGAACCATTCGTCGAAGGGATCAAAATTTATGAGTACTATCCTCACCTGCAAAAGAGAAGGTGTTGTGAAAATTATAAGAGGGTTAAAGATGTTTTCCCAGGGAGATTAACTCATGAGCTAGCTAGTATTCCTGATAAACGGATGTTAGAAGAGGCAATGCAATTAGTGAGCATCTATGGCAGCTTTTATACTCAGGTCCCACACTTCACCTACCTCAAAGCAGGAGGATATGACAGACATCCTGTCAAGTTGCCTAGGTATGCGTTGGATTTGTTTTGTATTGATAGAATTGTGTCATCAGCTGGCCCATGTGAGTAAGATATACTCACCTAAGAACGAAACAAGGGTATCATTTCCAATCGAGCTAGGTTCATGTGAATGTAAATCAGTCTCAAGCCCCCTCAATCTTGAGGTTGATTTGCTCAAATTCAATTTTTAATTTTACAAACCTAGGCTCAATTTTGATAATAAGGGGATTGCTAGGGATCACTTGCTACTCAGGGCAGAATTTCTACCCCTACCTCATCTCGAAGACTACTAGGAAGGTTGTCTGGATGAACAAGAAGTGATGAAAAGGTTGTGGAGTAGCTTCACATTGCAACAAATTGTTATCTTTAGTCTGAAAATGGACATCACGGGTGTAGAGGAAGATGGTAATTATGTGGTAGATCCTATGTACCAGCAAGTTCAACCCATCACCATACCTTGAATTGACTGGACTGTGCCAGAAACAGATAATCTAGAATTTAAGACATTTCCTGTCACTCGGAGAACAGAAAAATGGTTGAATGAACAAAGGACCAAAAAGACTCAACATCGTGGACCGAGATCAACTAGAGTCCCAAAAGGACAAAAACCATACGTTACATTTACTGACAAAACCACTCAAATTTGTGATGTAGGTAGATCCAAAACTAAAGCCAACAAAACTACTCCAAGGAAGAAGCACACAAGTCCTCAAGTGGTACCTCTCCTACAAGGGTGACTCGATCCAGAACAAAGCGCAAAGAAAAAGAATCCCAAACGGAAGAGGAGGTGATTAATTTGGACTCAGGAGAGGAAATAGAAAAGAAGATGGCCGAGGAAGAATTGGAATTCCCTAAACTGGACATGGGATACCAACCAGATATGACTATTGATTTGGATGATACTGCAGATTTCACCAGTGCATTTAGTGTGGTTAATCCCATTCCTAACCAATCCACTTTAGTCACTAACACCTCTGATGCATCCCCAAAATGGTTGGAGATTGCAGCAAGCAAGAAGAGAAAATCTACCCCCATTACTTTGCCCTTGGACGATATGGTTAGCAAGTGCTCAGGAACTACGCCGAAATCCAAAAAGCTTAGAGCCACTTCAAGGATGTACAAACGGAGACATTAGTTGCAAAGGTGGCTAGGCCCCTGACAGAGGAAGAAATTCAGGAAGCGATTGTGGGAGATTTCAAGATAAAGAAAATAGACCTCGAGGTAGCCGACAGAGATGCGGATAATCATCATTTCAAGGCCTCTACAGAGAGGATGTTAAGTCATTCCTGGAAAGACAAAAATAGACAAGAAAGAACTTAAACAAATGTTAAGGGCAATGGCAGAATATATTGATGCAATCCGAGGACCCAACCCTCAGCCCGTGTTTCAGGAACCTCAAACGTTCGTTCCAAGGTCACGAACCAATCAAAAGTTCCTTGATCAAGTTCAAAGAGGGAGGATGATCGTGACGGTGTTTGATGAGTGGTTAGAAAGTATTGTCCACTCAGGAAAGAACTATATTACAAAATCCAAGAAGGTTTATAATGATTTGATTTTGGCTACAAGGGAATTGGATTCACAGATACTGCTCTGGGAGAAAGAGGAAAACAAATGGAAGAACGTAGTGGTGCAGATCAACGAAGTCCAGAGGTATGGCATAGCCAAGTTCCTAATTGAAAAGCCCTCCAAAACAGTGGATGAAAACACACTCTATGCGTGCAAGAAAAATGTGGAGTGGCGTATACTCAAGCAAGGGAAAAATGAATATTCCAAGCTCGGTAAAGAACTCGGCGAACTCACCCGGTCTCTCATGGATGAGCTTAGGTGCAAGCATGTGTCTTATGTGGATGAAAATGGTACGATAGAATAGGATGAGAATGTCGTTCTCTAGAGGCTAAGGGAAGAAATCGGGAGAGCTAAAGAGGCCAAACTGTTGACAGTTGAAGATCATTCGAAATTAGCACAAATGGAACCCTGCTTTCTGTATGCTTGGGACACTTACCTGCTCTAATGACGAATAATTAAGGAGATCAATCGGGAAAAGGACGTATGGAGGCAGAGGATGGCCCATGTCAATGTTCCTAATATCTAGGCGGTCCAAGAGTTTGTCAATTTATACAAAAAATGGAAAGCAACACAGACCACACCAGCACATCCAGCCCAGTCCACAAGATTAGGAGAAGTTGCTCAGACCCTCATCTGTTGCACAGATTATCTAGCTAGATAGCGCTTTTCGAAACTAGTTTGTAATAGGCAGTTAGGGTAAATTTAGACAGCTTTTGCTGGTTTAATTGTTTTTTGAAATTGGGGTTAATTTAGAAAAAAAAAACCCAGATTGTTTTATGGGGTATGATGTAAAAGACTATATATAGTTGATCATAAGATTGGCGCAAGGTTGATAAAAATTTTAGAACAAACAAGTTAAGGTATGCATGTGATTTTTGATATGATTTGAAGAAAAAACTTTACATATGTGAATGAAAAGCAAATAATATTTTCACTTGGGTTCTGAATCTATGCGTTTGGAATGATATGGAGTAATGATTTCTGTAAAAATCTTATTCTGATTAATTGCAATTATCATACTTCAGATTACACTTTATTTTGTTCCTACAAGCTTGCTTGTCTGTGTTGAAGTTATTCAGAAGTCATTTGATTTAATTGTAAAAGATCTATGAGTCCTATTGAAGTTATGCCTACATGTTTTGCATTCATTGTGTGTTGATGCGATGGATATCAGATAACGCCTTTGTACTTTCTGGTAAAAAGTATATGTTGAGAATTTCGTTTAGTTTTATTCATAGAAAATCTATCTAAGGGAGTTGTACCTGTATAAAATTCAAAGGGGAATTCTTCGTGATTCACCCAACTGTTGCTAAAGAGTTGTTCTTTATATGGGAATAGAGTCTAAGAACAATTAACATTAAACAGGACAAATCTGTTAGCCAATAATCTCATAGGATTTATCTGACAGAAGCTCCAAAACATCAACACTCCCTCTTAGCTAGGGAGGATAAACACAAGATATGGTATTACCTCAGTGTAATATCAAGAATGATATGTTTAAGAATATCTTTGATCAAAAGATATTCACCATCAGATATCATCTCATGATATCATGAGTAATGGTCTAAACAAGAATATCAAGTCACAGGATATTCATCAAGTACTCAAAATAATGTAAAAAAAGAGATCACCTCAATGTAATATCAGAGTTTATAGAGATATCATCTCATGATATCAGGAGTAATGGCCACATGATATTCACCATGTACTCAGAGTAATGACCTCAAAATATCAAGTGCATAATATTCACCAAGTACTCAAAAAAAAATTCCATAGGTAATGTGCACATGTATCCTCAATGATACTTAACACGGGAACATTCATGGTTTGTTTAAGGAACTTAATCCACCATGCAAGATATACTCTATCATGATCTGTCTCAGACATCATAAGATGTCCATCACAATAGAAGGCCATGGTCTGTTTAAGGAACTTAATCCACCATGCAAGATATCATCTATCGTAATCTGTTTCAGACATCATAGGATGTCTATCACAATTGAAGGCCATGGTCTGTTTAAGAAACTTAATCCACCATGCAAGATATCATCTATCATGATCTACTTCAGACATCATAAGATGTTTATCACAATAGAAGGCCATGGTCTGTTTAAGGAACTTAATCCACCATACAAGATATCATCTATCATGATTTGTTTCAGACATCATAAGATGTCTATCACAATAGAAGGTTGTGGTCTGTTTAAGGAACTTAATCCATCATGCAAGATATCATCTATCATGATCTGTTTCAGACATCATAAGATGTCTATCACAATAGAAGGTCAAGTTGTTGTAAGATCGTCACCTTCCAATAACTTTTACAAATACAAGTGATAATCATTTGTAAGTCGTCACTTCCTCATGATGTACATAAGGGGCAGGCCCATTAAAAACATGGAGTCACACACATGACATCCACCATGCCTCAGTGCAGAGGGTGGAAACAAGGGATTTCACCTCGAACTTCTCTCACAGAGAAGAACTCGTTGAGCAGATATCAATCTGTTGATCTTTTCATGCAAGATTGCTTAAGATAAACTGTCAGACTCCCTTTGAATCTGATATCAATCTTCTGAGCTCCTCGTCCAAAGTTATCTCTGAAGTGTCAGACTCCCTCTGAATCTGATATCAATCTTCTTTTCCTGCAAGAGCATCCCCGAAAAAGATCAAGGCAAATAGCTCTTATAGTACGTATAGAAATACAGATAAGAGAGAGACTACAAAGAATAGATAAATGTAATACTCAAGGATAATAAATACTTATCTGCACATCAACATCCTGGATACAAGTTGCTTCAATGAAGGTCCATATACATCAAATCAAAAAACACCTTCTCAGATTATTTGAGAGACATCTCCCCTTTAAATCATCTCCCCACTAAGGATGGTTCAAATGGGAATGTAACATTGGTTATTATTCCCCTCCACAAATGTAAAATTCCCACTCTTATATCGTTGAACAATTCTCATGTATTCTTGTGAAATGATTTGATTGCTCCAAGAGAGGTGACACTCTATAATTAGTGCTTGCTTTCTCGAAAGAGACACCCTTCTTTGAATACGTGCTTCTTTGTTAATGCTTGACCACAATCATAACAAATTAATATATCTCTTTAATGAAAGCTGCTACAAGGTCTAACTAATCATTATGGAAATCGTTCTATATACTTCGCAAATTCATTGTCCTCAACCTCTTACTAAATACTTCAAGCATTCCTTTGGCTTCCTAACACTGCTACAATTCACTTGACCTTATTCTTTGCACTTGGTGTAGACAAAAGTCGGCAACACAACTTCACTCACTGGATTTCACATAGACCCATACACATGCTGTCATAACTTTTGAACCCGACACTTACACTCGAATCGCTCTGGTGAGATTTTTCGCAATTTGTTTATAACCAACATATCCAAAATGCACAAAATCCAAAGGTGTATGTGTGAAATGTGGTCCTTGTACTGAGACTGTATTTTCTGAGACAGTCACACATTCGCCATTAACAAACTACTCCCTTACATTTGCAACTTGGCTCTAATACCATGTTAAAGTTTGGAATCGCTGCAAATGTAATAGCACTTTATATTTTGTGTGTTTTTCAAATGCAGCTATCTCTCTTTCATTTATATTGAGAATGAGACAAGGAGAGACATGTCCCTTCATGGAACATGTCATGTCCCTTCATGGGACTTGTCTATTCGTTATTATGTGATTAATATAATGACAATTGATTATGTAACTACATAAATATATATGTATATATATACACATATAATATCTTTGAATCATTATTATATTAATTTCTCCTAATAGTATTTTAAATATATATATTATATCTCACAATATATATATATATATATATTGAATAATCTCATAGGATTTATCCGACAGAAGCTACAAAACATCAACAGCAGCATGAGAAGAAAGAAAATGATTATGTAGTGTTGGATGATACTCCTAAAGATGATGTTCCAGTGGTTCCTCGTGATCCGTAACAACAACAACAACAAATACCACAAACTCCAGTGAATGTTAGACGATCTTCAAGGATAAGTGGACCTCCTGACAGGTTTTCTCCCTCTTTGTATTCTATTTTATTAGTGAACCAGAATTTTATGATGAAGCTATGCATTTGGATACCAAGGTTCAGTGGGAGGATGGAATGACAGAAGAAATGGATTGCTTGCTGAAAAATCAAACTTTGGAATTATGCAAGTTGCCTACAGATAAAAAGGCATTACAAAACAAATTGGTTTATAGGCTAAAGAGGAAGATGGAGGTAAGAAATGATTTAAAGCCAGGTTGGTTGTAAAGGGATTTGCACGAAAAAAAGGCATTGATTTTTCTGAAATCTTTTCTTCGGTTGTTAAGTGACTTCTATTCGTACTGGTTTAAGTATTGTGGCTGCTGAAGATTTGCATTTGGAACAGCTAGATGTGAAAAATGCCTTTCTCCACAGTGGTTTGGAGGAGATATATATGGAACAGCGCCAAGGATTTGAGGTTATAGGTAAGGAGAAGTTAGTGTGCAGATTGAAGAAGAGTTTATATGGCTTGAAACAAACACCTCGGCAATGGTACTTAATTTGATAGCTTTATGGTTGAGCACGGCTTCAACAGGTGTAATCTTGACCATTGTATTTATTTTAAGAGGTTGGCTAATGACAACTACATTATTTTATGTTTATATGTTGATGACATGCTTGTAGCTGGGTCTAACATGGATCACATAAGAGAGTTAAAACAACAATTAGCAAAATCATTTGCTATAAAGGATTTGGGGGCAACAAAACAAATCCTTGGTATGAAAATTTGCAGAGATAGGCAGAACAAAAAATTGACTCTATCTCAGGCTGATTAAGTTGAAAAGGTGTTGCAGAGATTCTCCATGGAGAATGCAAAAGTTGTCAGCACACCTTTGCCTAGTCATTTGAAATTGACAAAGGAGATGTGTCCAAAGACAAAAGGAGGACAAAATGTCCAAGGTACCATATTCTTCAACTGTAGGCAGTTTAATGTATGCCATGGTATGCACTGGACTTGATATTGCACACGCAGTAGAAGTTGTTAGTAGGTCTATGAGTCGTCCAAGAGTTGAGCATTGGAATGCGGTAAAATGGATTCTCAGATACTTGAAAGGTACATCCAACAAATGTTTATGTTTTGGGGGCTCTGGTACTGCTTTACAAGGATATGCTGACTCAGATTTAGCAAGAGACATTGATACCAAGCAGAGTAGAATAGGCTATGTTTTTTATTGTCGATGGGACAGCGGTGAGTTGGATCTCCAGGTTGCAAAAGGTAGTTGCTTTATCCACCACAGAGGCAGAGTATGTAGCTGCAACAGAGGCAAGCAAGGAGATGATATGGCTGCAATCTTTCATGGAAGAATTGGGAAAAATACAGGTTAACAATTATTTGTTTACGGATAGCCAGAGTGTCATTCATCTTGCAAATAAATTTGTCTTGCATTCAAAGACAAAACACATACAGTTGAGGTATCACTTCATTTGGTAGGTATTGGATGATGGACAATTAAGGCTATAAAAGATACATACTGATGAAAATCCAACAGATATGTTTAAAAGGAAGTGACAAGGGAGAAGTTGAACTCCTCTTCAGCTTCGGTTGGTCTTCATGACTAAAACAATAAAATAGAACAGCAGAATCCAAGATGTTTCTTTCCAGTGGGAGCCACAGTGGTAGCAGTATTGCTACAGGATCAGACTCCAAGTGGGAGATTGTTTAGTGTGAAGCCTGATCAGTCTCCAAGTGCGAGATTGTTGATTTGCGGTGACTGATCAAGCAAGTATTATACATTTTTCAGCAATTCGTGGGGTTCAGGGCAACGGCCCGAAAAAAAAACAATTCGGTTAACTCATCAAACATTTTTGGGTTGACTCGTCAACAATTTCCCTAGGTTGAGTCGTCAAGTAAGTTTTAGGGTTAGGGTTTTTTCTATAAGAAAAACGGTGTTAGGGTTATGGCTTGTCAGAGTGAAGAAAATTGTTGTAACATTTTTGTAGCGGTATTGATTTGCAAGGAATCACTGGTTGTAATTGGTTGAAATTACTGGATAATAATATAGGACTCTCTATTTGGTGGATGTAGCCCAAGATTGGGTGAGCCATGTTAAATTTGTGTCTTCTTGTTCTGCTTTGTGTGCTTTATTCCTTTGCTTTAATGGTTATATTTGCATGTAATTGTTAGATTTTTGTTTTCTAATCCCAACTGACTATACTCAAAAAAGCCGAGTTGTTGTTTGTGGATTCAAACTTGCAGCTCCTTACACAAATAAAGTAGCTACAAAGTAGAGGACACAAGGAAACTGGTTAGCAAGCCATAGCGTATTGACTTGGATGCTACCACTACCCACTTTGTTGCACTTGATGTTGACGATGACTATAAGCCAACTAGTGAGCATGAGTGTGCTAGTGGTAGTGTCAATGCCAATGTTAGTGGCACTATTTGTGGTTCTTCTAGTTTACCACTGCATACATCATCTAATATAGATGGTGATGATGTTTGACGACCCATATGATATTTGATCAATGATGACTGACCGTTGACACTTGACATTATTATTTTGAATTTTAATATATGTCATGACATTCAAACTTGATTAATATTTGACTATTAATATGGCAGTGTATTTTTGCTTTGTTATTTGACTTTAAATATGATGGTGTATTTTGAACTTAATTCACTACCGCAAATATGTATCTATTTCTGATTTTTGTATGTTTTTGGATGGATGAACCCAACCGCAAAAATATGACCAAACCCAAACCCTAATCAAAAACTTAGCTATTGGTTACTGGTGCAGTGCTTTATTTTGTTTTATGCACTTTTAGTATTTTGATTCTAGAGTTCACTTTTCCTAGAACTTTCTGTTGTTAAATATTGTTAACTACAGCGCATTGACCAACTTTATGTTGAGACTAAAATAGAACCAAAAAACACTAAGATGTCCAATTCGCCCAAACTAGACATCGGACTAGGCAAAGTTTGAACTGGTTTGTGGTCTTGGTCCGGTCCAGACAGGGTCTGATCCACGGAGGGCTGGTTCGAACCAGGCCATGGGAAGTTCGGACCCGGGTGGACCACCTGCCCAGCCAACGAACCAACTTCGAACTTGGACAAATTGGGGCCTGCGGATGGCATTTAAGTGATTATGTTTTTTGCAAATTTTATAATATTTTTGACATCCACAACCCTAAAACGTGGATTTGAAAGGCTCATGTTCACTTCTCATTCTCATTTGTGGTGTGCAAATAGGTTATTTTGTCTTGAGAAAGAGCAAATAGGTGGTTGAGCAAGCGTTTGTTTGTGCAAGGAGTTGGAAGATTGATTTGTGGATCTTCTTCAAGTGTTTGTGCCTCATTCCTACACCGTTGCAAGCTTACAATGAGTGGAAGAGGTAAGTTTTTTTTTTTTTCATTTCTCTTTCATTGGCCATAAGATCTACCAATTTTTTTCCAAAAATTTTGTTTCTCTTGCTTTGATATTGAATATGTATACAATTTATTGTCATAGGAAAAGGAGCTACAATGACGATCAAAGAGTAGAATCCCATCGGATTCTCCTTTGTGGAAGTATGTTGATATTGGAAGACCCCTTCCAGGAGGTGGTGCATTCCGTTGGAAATGTCAAGGTTGTGATATAAAAAGGAATAGTTCAAATTATCGTGAGGTAGGCCATTTGTGTGGATTCCCAGGAAGAGAATTTAAAAATGCGCTGGAAAAAAAGGTGCATCTATACCAAATGCAATAGTATTAAAATATATTGCAAAGTATGAGGCAGCAGAAGAAAGAGAAGAACATAGGCAAAATACAATCATTGGCAGTAAAAGTAACAAAAAGCAAAGGGAATGCCACCGCCCTCTACAAATGTTGTGATAGAAGACCGCCCCTTATATATTACCTCAGCTGGCCTTGATACTGAAAGTCTAAAAGTGAAGCACCCCTTACACACAAAAGAAAGGGACCACTAGATACTGCATTTCAAAATCAGAGTCGGGAAATTGTTGACATTGATGTGGCAAGATGCTTGTTTGCAAATGGGTTGCTTTTTAGTGTTGTTCGCTCTCCGTGTTGTTCGCTCTTCGTGATTCTTAGCTCCAAGAGGGTATAAGGACCCCGGTTATGAGAGAGTACAGACCACCTTGTTGGATCAAGAGGTCAAGGGGATTGACAATCAATTGAAGCCCATAAGGGATTCATGGATTGAGACAAAGCTATTAATTATTTCCGATGCGTGGAAAGATGCAAGAAATCGTCCCTTGATCAATGTCTTGGCGGTGTCCCCTAAAGGGGTAATGTTGTTGAAATCCGTGGATTGTGAGGGGCAAGTAAAAGATGGGCCATTTATTGCTAATATTCTCATCTCTGCCATTGAACAAGTGGGTGCTAGAAATGTTGTCCAAGTCATAACGGACAAGGCAAAGAATTGTAGAGCTGCTGGTTTGTTGGTTGAAGAGCGATATCAGCATATTTTTTGGACACCTTGTGCGGTCCATTCACTCAATCTTATGCTACAAAAGATTGGGAACAAAATTGGGTGGATCAAAGAGGTGTATGCAAAGGCTAAGGACATCCAGATGTTTGTCACAAACCACCAAATGACTCAAAGAATATTCAGAATGTTCTCATGTTTGGAGCTACTGAAGGTAAGTGAACTTGAACTCAAGTTAGTAATTTAATATTTTTAAAAATTTGTATCTTACAATTTCTGATTTTCATATTTTGATTGTGTAATGTGTATTCTTTTTTAAAGTATGTATCTAATAGTTGTTATTTTTTTGCTCTAATTTATATTACAGGTTGCTGAGACTCCTTTCGCAATAAATTTAATCGTCTTGAGACAACTTGTGCAAGTGAAAAAGGCACTTTGCAATATGGTAATCAGCAACAATTGGGCTATATGGAGGCAACGCAACAGTGAGAGGGCAACCAAAATAAAGCAAGGATATTGGATGACTCGTGGTGGGAACGTGTGGAATATCTCATTAAGCTCACTGAGCCCATTATGAGTGTGCTTAGGTACACTGACATGAATAAGCCTTGCCTTGGAGAGATCTGTGATGGCATAGGCTCAATGCTTGAGAAGATCAAGCAAATTGTAAATGAAAAAGAGCAAGATCCCCAAGAGACCTTCAAACAATTGCAAGAAATTGTTGTAGAATGATAAAAAAAAATGACCACTCTACATTTGCTTGCCTATGCATTGACGCCCAAATACTATAGCACCCAATATACTGATCAACTAGGAAGGCTGCCACCCTATAGAGATGTAGAAGTGTCTGATGGGTACAAGGCAGCATTTGAAAGAATATTTCCTGATGATGATATGTGAGATGTGATTACGGATGAGTTCATAGAGTTTGTGAATGCAAGAGGTCTAAGTAATGATGCTCTTCGTTATCGGTTTAGGAAGGATACTCATAGTTGGCGGTACCTCCATGGCCAAAGATTCCAAATGTTGCAGCCCCTTGCAATCAAAATTATATCACAAGTTTTATTTTAAAAAAATTAGTTTACTTTATCTTCATGACTAAAAAGTAATTTTTATTTTATAAGATTAATAATTTTATTTTACTTGTTTACTTTGTCTTATCTTCATGGGTTGCTAGTTCATCTGCAGCAGAAAGAATTTGGAGCACATATTCGTTCATCCACTCAGTGAAGCGCAATAGGTTGCAATCAAAAAGAGCGGATAACTTGGTATTTGTGCATTACAACTTGCGTCTCGTCTCACACAAGAGTAAAGAATAGAATGAAAGGGAGACGAGGTGGGATATAAATGGAGTGCTTGCAAACTTGGATGCTTCCACTTCTTGGCTTGCACTTGATGAATGTGAAGATTTTGACGCCAATACTATTATTGGTGCAGCTGATCCCATTGGCCTCAGCTCTATTTGTGACTCAACTAATGCCAATGAAGTAGAAGAAGAAGATGATGAAGATGAAGAAGATGATGAAGAAGAAGAATAGAATATCAATAAATTTTTAATCCATTAGTTGAACTTCAAACAATTATACTTGAGCTGCTGTTATGATTTAATTTTAATGTTTTGAATCTTTGATGTTGAACTTGAAGTATATGGCGGTATGATCATGATTCATGATGCTATGATTACAAGTGTTTTTGTTGTTTAAATGTTTTTATGATACTATGTGACATTCTAATCTTAACTCATGCTTCTAGCCTGCATATATGTGTGTGTGTGTGTGTGTGTGTGTTTGTTTGTACTAACGAACCCAAACCCCTTTTCAAAATTTTGCCATACCGACAAACCAGTCCTAGAAAAAAAATATCCCATTCCTCAGATGAATTCTGATTTGACAATACATTATGGATCATAACAACATTAAAACAGAATAAAAAAATAACATTTCACAATTCTGTTTATCTAGTGCTCAAGTTATATTTATCAATAAATAAAATTTCCAAAAAACAAGCTCACAATTCATTTGAGGATTTCAGTTATTATATAGTAGAAATGTAAAAAAATATTTATCAGAAATACATGTAGTATCTCATCTGCAAAGTTTCAATTTAACCTACCTCTTTTCATATTCCAAAGATACATTGCAAGTTAATATATAACAATTCTCAACACGCTTCTTCATGTCTGGATGACGAGCTCCGTGATCAAGGACCAACCCTTCAACCTAGCAAATTAAAGTCCATTTATTTTCAGCATTTGAAACCAAAATCATCATGAACAGAAAGGCAATTTCTTAATATCAAATGCAATGAAGAATGATATCCTTCAATACTCTACAATTTCATGAAGTGCTAAAAATCACTACAAATGTGAACAAATAATAATACCATTTAAGAGACAAAATAAATACAAGCACCACAATACAACACGGAAATAATTGATCTTTAAGATAGAGAAGTACGAACTTTGTTACTTTCAACAGCCTGGACCTTTTTGTCTCTATTTGTTTTCTATTTGCTCTGTGGGTTTATACAGTTTATTGGCATCGTAGTTTTGGTCTTACCTGGATGTTAAGTTAAACCAATAGGATTGAGTTCTTGAAAACCAAATGCTTCAATGATCTGCACCTAAGAGGGCATGCCCATCATCTGTTCAAACAAATATTTCCTCCATAAGGAGCTCAAGCCGTAGTCTACCCCATTACAAGAATATTTCATAACCACTCTAAAAGAGTGTGCGAAAGGATTCTGTGTTATGCCATAATTGTCTTATGGACCATATAGAAATTCATCTTCAAGATAGACATGTTATATAGCAATCATGGAATACTGAACCATAGATCTGCTTCAATTATCTAAATTTGCTACTGCTATTCAGAGTTATTTAAAGGGCTAATTTAAATAGTTTGTTCCTATCTTCTAGACTCATTACTGCCAATATGCCTATCAAATATCAATCGGCCAATATGGACTGCGCATACTGCATACTATGTTGGAATGTATCTGAATATGAGCCCATATCTGAGCTCAGAGCCTTTCTGGTTTAGTATTATGAAATTCAAAAATCACATTAAAAATATTTTTATTCTAGAAAAAAATACATATGATGTGTATGTGTGTTTTTAATCAATGTTGTATGCAATAATATCCATATTGAGCATCGGCCAATATCTGGGCTAATCCGGATCCAAAGGAGAACAATGTTGTTGATAAGATCAGACCGGAAGAAGGATGGGTCAAAGTAAACCTCAATGGAGCATCAAAGGGCAACCCACATCCATCAGGGGCAGGATACATAGCACAGGATTGGACTGAAGTATAGTAGCAATGGGAGCCAAGAAGTTGATGGAAGGGTCAAACAATGAGGCAGAGGCATAAGCCCCATTGTTGGCTGTCAAAATGGTAAAAAAAACTACCCATTTCAAAATTACATCTAAAAGGAGATTCTTTAATAATTATTATTGTCAATACAATAATAAAAAGGAAAGATTTAGCTTGGAAATCAAATAAATTAATAAAAATCATAAGAAACCATTTACTTGCATTTAAAGATTTGAAGGTGTCCCACATGTTGCGAAGTGGAAACACGGTGGCAGACATGCTGTCAAACGTATCAATATCACTTAATAATTGTCAATCAAACGAGCTTTGGGAGGATTTTCAAGATATTAATCTCGAGTATTGAGGTTCCCTGTACGCCGTCATATGAAGATATCATGATGATAGGTGAAGGGCATTTGATGTGATTACGTTGGATGCAGGCTTTATTATTACCCAAGCAGAATTTTATCCATCCCAAATTCACATTTGGTCACTTTAGTAAACAACAACTATTGCTCAAGAATGCCCAAGACTTCATCAATATGTCTCAAGCAATCCCCCACCAACCCAATTTTTTCTGCAAATTAAGATATCATCAAAGAACACCAAAAGGAATTTCCTTAATTGCTTCTTGAATATGTGATTCCTGCAAGAGTGAAATGTGGTTGGGCATTACTTAGTCAAAATGGCAAGACTAGGAATTCAAAATGCCCAAAATGACACCTAAAGGCTATTTTAGGAACATTTTTACCCATTCTCATTTGATGATATCTGAAACATAAATCTACCTTGAAGAAGTATACTGCCCCATGAAGTTATTCTATTAACTCGTCTACCTTAGGGTTGGAATATTGATTTCGATAGTTTTTTATTAAGAGCCCTATAATCTACACACATCCTCATTGTGCCATTTTTGTTGTTTAGTAACACTAGGAAAGAAGCAAAAAGGCTAGAACTAGGTTGTATATGGGCCATCTCAAGAAACTCCCTAATGGTTCTCTCAATTTTCTCCTTATATTTCCTTGGTTGGCGGTAAGGTGTGCTAATTACAAGTTTTGCCCCTTCTTCTACTTCAATGGTATGTTCAAAACCCTAGAAGGTAGTTCCAAAGGAATATCACTAAACTTTCTCATGCTTGTCTAGAATAGGTAGAATATCAACATGTATTGTCTTCCCTCCTTTAGATAAAGATCTATCTAGGATCATATATCGTGCTGCCCACTCTACTTGCCCATGCCTAAAAGCCCTATACAATTTTTTTAATGACACCACCCTTGGAGACCCACTCAATAAGCCTTGGAGAATTACTTCTTGCCTATTGTGTCAAACACATAGTTCCATCTTTTGAAAGTCATGATAATATCTTCCTAAGGAATGTAACCTTTGGATGCCCAACACCACATTTGTATCTCCCATATTCAATACATTAAAATCTTCACTAATCTCTCCCCAAGGTGATGCTTAGTTGCTGAATTATTTGTGTGCGAGTAGTGAATCCATCCGCCATGACTAGCTTGAAGCATTTAAAATTTTCATTTCCAACTCCGTCCTCATTACTAGTCCTTCATAAATGAAATTATGTGTAGCACCACTATCCACTAAGACAGCCACTTTTTGTCCTTGCAACACTCAACAAATTCAAAAGGGGTGATACTTGGGTGCCCCTAATAGTGTGGCCAATGTACCACTTAAATTCTTCATCATCTTGTTTACTCTTCCTTCTTTCAATGTCAAATTCTTCTTCATCCATTTCCTGATCTGTTATTGCTTCTAAATTGTGTACTTGTCCCCTTTTTGAACATCAATGACCCAGTTTCCATTTTTCCTTATAAGCATAACACAACCCCTTCTTTTGAAGCTCTCTTGTGAAATCCTTTGTCGTGTTTAATTGCTGATGTAATGTTTTTGGCTGCCAATTTCTCTTGTAAGGGAATTGCTTATGCGATCCCAATGGTGTATTTTTGGAACAGGTCCTATCCTTGTTGTAACTTATAACCTTAATGTCTTTTGGATGGCATCTTGTAGTAGTGTAGGATCAAGTGTTCCCACCAAGCCACAAATTCACTCTGTTTATCCCTTCATATAAAGGTATGTGAGCCTTCACTTGGTAAAAATGGGCACCATGACCAAAAATCTTTGAAATTAAGCCACATAAGCCTCCACTAAAAGTTGTTGCTTCAATTATGCCAACTCTTTGAAATGTCTTTTCAGATGCTTTTGATCAAATCAATCTAAATGTTTTTTGTGTAAACCTCATCATATGTTGCCAACTTGCCAGGTTTTGATGCCCTTGTGTGGAAATTCCACAGTGCCACCAATCATGTACAATTCCCTCTAAATGTAGAATGGCAAATTTAATAGCATCTTCTTTCATCATGGGGCTAAGAGAAAAATGTGTCTAGTTTTTGGGCCCATGCTTGCGTAGTGACCATCCTTGACCCATCAAAATTAGAGTCATTTTACTCACTCTTTGTCGTAAAACTTTGTTGAGTTGTTTTCTTTCTCTTCTAGAGTTGTTTCTTGTCCTTGACCTACAATATTCTCTAAATGGAATATGCCTTCTTCGATCAATGTCAATTCTTGAATATGCTTCTATACATTCGTCAAGGTCAATTGCTGCCATGTTGGTTTCTTGTTCTTCTCTTGGTTGCTCTTCTCTAGGTAAAATGTGCATCTTGTTAATCCAAGTGCTGATTTTAATGGAGTTCTATGATTAGTTTTGGAAAAGATTGGAATTAACATCTCTTCCATCGATTTGGTTAGGTCTAAGAATATTGATTGTGTTGCTCATGTTTTGCAGTGTTTGCAGAAGCAATTGTGTTTTCTTCTCATTTTGCTCCTTAGAAGCCCTCAATTCATTTCCTAGGTTAACCTCATGATCACTCATTGTATTACATCTAATTGGGTTGCTACTTGTCTCTAGTTTTCTCCTCTCTTTCAAATGCTCCTTGAGCTCTTTGGCTTAATTGCATATACTTCTCTTCTTGATCCTCAGGCTGGTAGATCCAATTACTCTGATACCAACTGTAATGTCACTTTTTGAAATATTCCTGATTTTAGAGCTGCAAACAATATTAATCACTTACAACCTATATTACTAACCTTGGTAATCTTAAGTAACAAAATGTTATGATAATATTCAAATTCATACATAAAAGCATCATAATACTTGATCAATAAATCATAGCATCATAATACTTGATCAATAAATCATAGCATTATTAATATTCAGATCATAGCATATTCCTCATAGAAAATCACATCATGAATTTCTTGGAAATGCTTGCAAGAGCAAAAGCAAGAACAAGGAAGTTTGGTTGTGCTCCTTGATCAAGTCCAAGAGCAAGGAAGGTTGGTTGTCCTTCCAACTTCTGTTCCAAAACCATGGGAGGTTGGGCTGTCCTTCCCACCTTTTGTCCAGCTTGATAAGAGCATGAAGGTGGGTCATCCTTTAATCTCTCGTGAACTCAGGAGGCTGGTTGTCCTTCCTATTTGCAAGACACCTCACAAATCCAAGACATGATTTCTCAAGGAATTCTACTGTACGTTTCTGTTATTATGCTTTTACTGTGAGACCTACGAGCAGCCCATTAAAATTATCCTAATTTGCAAAATTTTGAATTTCCTACTGCTTAATATTCAAACTAGACTGTTGTACAGATAATCTGTGTGACTAATGAATTTTACTGTTACCTTGAAAATGATTATTAATTTGGTTTATGGTAATGTCCACTCACCAGCTAACTGTTTCATTTTGTGTCTAGATGATATACCGAATCAATGGTTAGAAGGCTGATAGACTCATTTGTAATTTGATGCCTCTTCAATATTTATTTACTGTGCCTTCTGAAAAACATTTCTTACATAAATCTGCAAAGTAAAAATAGCAAACAAAATGCTTTCAAATTGAACTACTTTCTTTCCCAGGCCTCCAATAATCTAACAGTTGACCATAAACATAATGAAACAAGCACAAACATATAAATACATCCAACACGCAAATGTAGTGCTGAAAATATACCAGACGGGTATCTACATCAAACTTATGCCTCATATGCATAATTTCCACCATAAATAGATCAATTGGTTCCTCGGGTTTTTGAATGCAAAGCACCTGCAATAATATAAATCAAGCATGAAAATTAAAAATATGTAAATCCATGTTATATGCATATTCCTTGTGCTAAGTTTATTTACAATTTAAATTTAATGTTCTGTTTTCTCATTGCTGGTAGAAATAAACTAAAAAAAGACAAACTGTCCTGATCCTATAAATTACCAAAGCTGGTTCATGGAACTTTAACATTCCTTAAGGAGATGCCTAAAATCAACCACATAAAATGATAATTTAAAACCTGCCACACACTCACTTCTTTTTCTCAGCTGTTATCATATTCCTATGTGTGTGTTTGTGGTAGTTGTCGAATTGGCATCCAAACATTCCCATACACAATTTACGGCTACATAAATGGCTTGGATCTCAACCAACTAGAATTTCAAATAGAGACAGGCTTCCTAACTATTGGATCAAGATCCTACAAAATAATTACGTCACAGCCATGTGCCACATGGATGTTTGATTCATTAAACGTAATTAAGAACTGATACTATAAAGAATGATCTCAAAAAGGTCAACATAGCTTGAAGTCAAGCAGCTATTGATTGTCATGGAACCAGAACTCAGAGATCTGCTATCCATTATGGACTTGAGATTTAGGAGAATAAAAATTCAAATCACATGCTCTAAACTGTGGACATACAGATATAGATAACCTTCAACACCTTCCATGATGAATAATTGTATTCACTATGATGCTTGGTAGCCATATAATGCTAGGTGCAACTGTAGATTGGTTACAATTCAAATTTCCTAACAACAAAAATAGCACATGTGATTCTCTAAGGATTGTTAAGATATTTGTAGCATACATGGTCATGCAGAAATAAAGGCCATCTAATCATCTCAATGACAATATATGTTGTCCATTGTAACTCTACAGCTATATATTCTATGCAAACCTAGGCATTAAATGCCTTTCTGATCCCACGCTATGAACTTTCCAAGCTTTCAATATTTTAAATGCAAGTACTAATGAATGCATAGTAGTGCTACCACAATCAATTTTAAACACGTAAATAACATTTCTTTTTTAATAGAATTATTCTATATGAGAATTTTAGACTAGACAAACATCATCATGGATACTTAATGATCATGCTTTTATGAAACTGAATGTTTTTATTTATTGAAGAACAACAGATATATATAACAGGTACAAAAACTATCAAAAAAATATGACTGCACAAGAGAAATATGGTTCAGCATTTATAAATAAAAGGTAAGACTAAAAATGACAAAGACATCCCAACACAAAAATAAACCATTTCGCACAAAACATCAAGCAAGAAGAATAATAGATATTCAATTGCAAGGTACTTAGTGATGAGTTTACACTTACCGAATTTACAACAATGTCAGTTAGTTGATCTGCAAGTGCTTCATAAAGCTACACGAGTCAAAAAAAAAATTTATTTCGCAATACAAGTGAAAATGAAAACTCTGAGAAATTAACATCCACAAACTAATCTGGGTAATTCCTTTGCTGAGACAAACAATGCCAATCATAACCCAGTCATATTAATTAGATTGTCTAGAGTTCTTTATCGAAATTCAATATAAAACTGTATAATATACCTTTGTCCTAACTGTTGTCCTTGCTACCATTTTTAACATCTCCTTATCTGGTGTGCCTTCCATGATTACCAAAGTTTTGAACTTTTCAAGAAAATCCAACGTGGCTCTTTTTGCGATTTCAATTCCATCAACAAGCACACGAGGGTGCATTCCTGAAAAGTGGTTTAGATTTCCAAGTTAAAATTAAAAAATAAGTACAATGGTTTCACATGTTGATCAAATCCAAAATTATTATAGGATTATATGCATTTGAAGTTCAGACTTCAGGCTGTATTTGGTCACATAAAAGTTAAGATATTGATACATACAATTTATTTCTTTACACCACGAGATATTACTATGCAAATTAATTACAACACACCAGAAAGGCACGATAGCTGACAATATATGACTGAATCTAGCCTTGTGTCATGTCCCAGACATGAAGAATACCTAAGCAAACAACATTTATCAGAAAACTGTCTTATTTATGAGATCTCACGATTTTCTGAAAATAGCAATCCAGGAAATTAATAGTAAGTCTGCATCAGCATCAGTCTTTGTGCAGCAATATCAAAGGATGTTACAGATTGTTCTCTAAAAAACAGGTTAATATGCAAGTTTTAGATTACCAAAGCACAGTGATTTGTTCTCCAGAGAAGTGCAATGGCAAACCAATATAATGACCAACCCATTAAAAGAAGTATATATTAATAAAGTAGTGATATGTTAAGTAATTATTTTCCAAAAGGAGGCAAGGTACAATTTAGTTAATATTAACAGAGTGTGATTAAAGGAAGAGGTATTTGTCAAAGTGAAGGATGCAACAGTTCTGAAGGGATATAACCTTGGAATGGACATGACGAAGAGGTATTGGTATCAAAGAACAAGCATTCAATGAGGACATCGAACCAAGCAGATTTGTCTGACAGCAAATAAAAGCAATGATGACAACTCAATGAGCAGGGATAAAGGACTAAGGCAGAGGTGATATAGCAATGAGCAGAGATAAAAAGGAAGGCAGCGATGAATGTAATTAAGAAAAGACAGTGATAAAGGCAGCAATTAATATGCTTAATGTGCAGCATTTATAGAAGAGCAACGTTTATAATGAAAACGGGATAATTAACAAAGGATATGTCCATTCAAAGAGTTATCTACATTCAAAAAGACGTCTCTCTTCAAGAGAGATAAAGATGTATAAAGGAGAAGACTTCCTTGGAGGAAGGTATCAAACCAACAATCACAGGCACTGATCCACAAGAGCAGATCAGTTCATCAGACATCAGGAATCAGGCACATGGGTGGATCAGACTAAGATTACTATTTATTGCAGTCTATAGCATTCCTCTTCAACGGTGGTATAAATGAGATGTATGCTTAGTATGCATGATCAAGATGTTATCTAACATATTATTTCTTACGTGAAGCGCTAATCTTTCTAGATTCTTCATTTATTTATTTATTCTCTTAAGGAAACAATCAAGCGTCGTAAACTTAGGAAAGGAGTACAAGGAAGGAGAAACTGTTATGAGGTCCTCTTCTAAGTACGCCACCTCATGATGGTGACAGGTTGTCCCATAAGGCCAAGGGGGTGCAAGGAGTGTCCCGCCCTTGGGCTTAGAAGGGAAGGGCACTCCAGACACCCTATTGTAGTTTCCTCAAACACTTAACTTGGTTGACCATTTTGTTAAGGGACTCTGATCATAAGAAGGATAGGGATGGAATTGGAAGGGGGAACAACTATGAAACTCCTCACCAAGTACACCCCCTAATAAGGATAGCAAAGTGCCATATGATGGCCAAGGGGGATGATATCCACTCTTGGGCCTAGGGTAGAGTGTCCATTGGACATGGACACCTCACTAGGTACACCCCCTCATATGGATGGCAAAGTGCCACATGACGACAAGAGGGATGATATCCACTCTTGGGCCTATGATAGAGGATTGATTGGATATGGCCTCCTCACTAGGTGCACCCCCTCATACTGATGGCAAAGTGCCACATGATGGCCAAGAGGGATGATATCTGCTCTTGGGTCTAGGGTAGAGGCTAAGAGGATTCATTGGATATGGATTCCTCACTAGGTACACCCCCTCATATGGATGGCAAGAGCCACATGAAAGCCAAGAGGTGTGATATCCGCTCTTGGACCTAGGGTAGAGGATTGATTGATATCGACTCCTCATTAGGTACACCATATGAATGGCAAGAGCCACATGATGTACAAGAGGGATGATATTTGATCTAGGGCCTAGGGTAGAGGATCGTAAACGGCTATGGAATTTCTCACTTGGTACACACCCTCATATATGGCAAGGAGCCAAATGATGGCCAAAAGGGATGATATCCACTCTCAGACCCAAGGTAGAGGATTATGAAGGATTAAGGCACCCTAATATGCCCTTTATCCTAGCCCTCATATGGTTGTGCTCCATCAATAGGTTAAATATATCTTCTATTCAATTAATGTTCCTAACCCTAGTTGAAATAATCTATGCTTTTAATGTCTCTCTTGAGGAAGATCTATTTTGTGGATTACATTTTAATGATTTCCTAACATCTTGCAAGATCTTAACCACGTACATGATGTTACTAAATCTATTCTATTTCTTGTTCTGTTTGGAAATTGTGATTTAGGGCAAAAACTAGGGCACTTACAAAAGGGGACATTACACATTACTAGACTATCATTTAGCTACGAACAACACTCAAACTCTATGGGAATCAATAAGTTGAAATAAACTCTCCCACCATCTGCATGAAGCTTTATTTGATTGAGAACTATCAATATTTATTTACTTTTAAAATTTTATATTTTGTATTTTAAAAACAACTTTTTTCAAAATTCATAACAGCATACACTCTCACATACGATAATTCATAATTGCAAAAGCATTACAAAATTTAATACCTATAATGCAAATGCTAATAAATTTTCACAACATCTCTAATCTCTATATTAGATATAATATTATTACATTTTTTATTGTATTTCCCTCATAGTTCCATGACTCAGACTCGCCTATGACTCGGCAAGGTCGACTCGACCCGCAACTCGCCGATGACTCGACAACAACTCGACAAAAAGAAAAAACATGGAATTTTTATGATTAAAACTTGTTTCATGCACCCATTATTGAATAAAGCTTAAAGACACTATAACATCATCAAATAGAAGCTAATTTGATCACATACATCCATCACATAAGTACAAACGTAAATTGTAGCTGAAGTAAATAGAAAACATAGATATGCAGAATTATGAATATTGTCAAATGTATATAAAATTGATGAGATCCATGACATCAAATGTTCCCAAACATATGTGTAAACAAAAACAAGTCTATGGCTTAGGCTCTAGCTCAAATGCGTCTCTACCTATGAGATGCCACTCTGATCAACATCAGTTGTACAGGCAGCTGATCGTGCTCTATCCTCCTCTACCATAGCCACAGCCTCAGCCTCTCTGTTTGCCTGGTCAACCCACTCATAGTCCTCCTCAGTGAAGACAAGATCGGTGTTCTTTTTTTGTTTTTAACTTGGCGGATGACTGTTGTCGCGCGCGGGTCATAGGCCACAGACCCGATGGGTCATGGCATGACTTGCTAGCTCGGCAAGTCATGCTGGTCATGACCCATGACTCGACGGGCCATGCTAGCGGGTCATATAAACTTGCCAAGGACTACACGGCCCGCGACCCGCCTGAATTCGCATGGCTCGCCGCGAGTTATGGAACATTGATTTCCCTAAATTAGTATTTCTATATTGCCTAAATCAAAACTCTATAATGAGTTACTTAGAGATTGCACAATTTGGGATATATCATATTATCTAAAAACTTTTCTAGTTTGTTTTCCAAAGACCTTGGGTCCAAATATATTTTATGTTTTCTTAGCCTTTCTTCATTGTTTTTAACTTTTTACAAACATGGCCACTATGGAAAAGCCATTAAAATATTTTAATATCATGTTGTGAAAAAGCTCAGCTCTCCAGCACATGTATCAAAAGGTCCAAGCACAAATCAGATGATCCTAATCACAGAAGGAATCACAACAGCCATTATCTCATTTTCCTTTAAACTTGCAGATTCAAGACAACTTACATTCAAATCACTAACAATGATTGCCAAATTTGCTGTCATCTAGCCATCTGTCCAGGACCTTATTACATGTAAAATAAGCTCAAAAATCCTTCAATAAAATTTTTGCATCATTTTGTAATCTTCTGGGAACTGCAATTTTTACATGATTTATCACTACGCAAATAAAAACATAAAAATTTTAGGTTACACCAAGTGAGACCCAAAATTAGCACACAAATTATGAATGTAACACTAACCTTCACTTATGTAACGCTCTGATTGTTTCATTAGCTCGCCAATAAAAAGAACTGTTGAGGTTGTACCATCCCCACTTATATCATCCTGTGCAACAGCTGTCCTTGCTATCATAATAGCTGTTGGGTTCTGAATTTGCTGCATAAGAATCAAAACCAGATATTACAATGAGAGAGATTTTTACATCATATATAGCCAGAACTTCCAAAAAATGTCCAACAAATGCAATTCAGATAATAAAAAAATACTTTAAAAAACACTAAAACACTAGTTGTGGAAAGACAAAGCTTCCCCACATTTTTCAATAGACAATGCTATCCTTATTCAATAGAAGTATCTCTGCAGCACTTGAAAAAAAAATTAGGGCCAAAACTACTTGAAAACAGGGGCAATGTTTATCAACACAATTATTTGTTATTTTTATTTATGCATACTATGTCTATGGAAGAATACAAAACAATTCTTGAAAAAAAGACAAATTTCAATTTTTTAACTTTAGGGTATAGTATAAATAATAGCCGATTATTTGTTTACAATAGTGTTGCCACATAATGTTTACATTAACAAAATTTCATCTAAGTGCATCCATGATATTACCTAATGCTAAGTTACCATTTTAGCATTTGGCTAATAGATCAGGCAAAAAGAATTTTGGGTTTGGTTCATATATATATATATATATGTGTGTGAACCAAACCCAGAACAAACCTGACCTCTAAATTCTTTTTGCCAGATCTCTGAGCTAAATCTGAATCCGAAAGGAAACCCATATATATATTGGACAAACCCCAAAACAAACCTAAACCCAAAATTCACTTCACCAGATCCATAAGCAAAACCAGCAACTTAACATAAGGTAACACCATAAATGCACTTAGATGAAATTTGTAGATATAGATATACCAATACATGCATATAAATACAGATACATATATATATGTACACACACACACACATTATTTGCCTTTATTCAATTGAAATTCTCATTATATCTACATTTATACGGTAAACCATAAAAGGCTTTTCCTTAATAAACAAAAAATTATCATCAATTTAATAATAGTCATAGAAAATAAACCTTTAACAATTTAATACTAAGATCCTTTATTAACTATATTTTTTAAATCTCAACAATTCTCATTATATTCCACCAAAACAAAGATTGCAAAAAAAACATTGCAGTGGACAGAGAAACTTTGATAGTGGACATGGATCGACAATGACAATGGAAGGATCTCTACTATGCTCGACCAAGGAAAGATGCCCTATCAAGCAACAGCAGACTAACACCTATGAGTAAATAGTAACAGGCGAATGGTTTGTCAAAAAAAAATTAAAGATTCATTCAAGTTCATCCACGAGAAACCCACGCTACAATTGTCAGTCCCCTATGTGAATCCCTGGCACACCGAACCCAGTTGGAACTAGACCCAGATCTGAGGCCTCTTAATAAAATTTGTAATCTTTAAGTTGGCAAGAAAATATTATTGCTTTCTCACTAAATCCACATATATGAAAATCCCTAGAGCTATCAATCATACAAAACATTTTGTTTACATAAAACTTGTATGTTAAGCAAGTCTATATTCCCATGCAATGATTCCTGGATCATGTGGTATCAGCAGAGACAAGGTAGACCCCTTGTGGATTCAGGTTTTTATGACATCTTGTTGAGGTTATGTTTCTGTTTACATAATTTTGAAAAGAAAAATTAAAAACAAAATCAAAAGAGAAACCAAAAGCCATCTCCAAATTTCAAACTTTCTCACAAGCAACTAAACACGAGAATCCATGGAATTTTCGGAAACATTATGCAAAATAAAAAACCAACAGCTAATGATCACTATTAGTATTCCAAGCTCTAGAACATACAGATGCTGATAAAATATGTATTAACTTAAATCAACATTAAAGAAACATAAAGCTAATCTCTCATATGACACAAACTCGCTATCACCAGTTTTTCACAATTGTGTCTATTAGTGCTCTTTTGACCACCCCTTACACGAGGAATGTACATTGTGTATAGCAAAAGATATGTTTCCAGGAATTTTACCAGGTTAACACAGTTTAAAATTGCCACATTAACCAGAACTATAGCAATTTTTTTTGTTATTTAATACAACTTGAGTATTAAATGTAAAAACTTACCATTTCTTTCAAAAGGGTGTTTCCATCTTTCGTAAGCTTAATGTCCCCAGACCCTCCAACAAGCCTACACAAATGGATAAATAAACAATTACTAATGATATAAGATTAGAAGAAGATTTACGTACAAAGTGTGTTCCTAGATTACAATCAAAAACAAAAAACAACGGCATATTTAAAAATCTTATCCCCTATCAAGCAATACCTTAGATAGAGCGAATGGATATAAAAAGATAACACAAATTGAAACAAAAATGTACCAAACCTCCACAATTATTTGGGTGTTATGGAAGTGGAGAATGAAGAGGTTGATTTATTGGTTTTTGGATAGGAACATGAACAATGGAGATTCAATCTTAATGGACAACTGGGATCAATGAGACAAGTGAGGAATCCTCGCCGAATAAGAATAGTCAAGGGATTTCTAGTGGGTGAGGATAATTATCTTCGCATTCCATTTATTTCGGATAAGGAGATGTGTGGAGGATTAAAAAATAGATAAGGAATAGTGGAGCGGAATGTGATATGGATATTTGGATTTTATGTATTTGTTGGAAATCTAAGTTGTTGGTTCTAGTACGGAGCTGGGTACAAAGAGTTGGGCAAAAAAAACTTTGGGTACACCATACAATACATTTGGGTACAATTGTGTATGTGTGTACGTATGTAAAAAAAACTTCAAATATACACAATTGCAAATACATTTGGTATATCATATATTATTATATTTTACTAAGATACCGATGCGTCCAAGTAAAGGCTGGATGCGGATGCGGATGCCTATGAATGCGGATCTGGAGGCGGAAACTCTGTGGGTGCCTGCCAGAAGCTCATCCCAAGCATCCAGATGCGTGGGGATGCCTCCCAATGGCATCCACACGCATCCGGGTGCCTGGGATGAGCTTCCAGCAGGCACCCACAAGGCACCCAAGCGCATCCGAATAGATTTTGTGAATACACCTATGTATACCCATTTTCCTTCAACCATTTTTGCACAATTGATCTGAGCACAATGCACGTGTAGAGTGATGGGATCAGGAGGGGAATGTATGACAAGGCATATCATCACCGCCTTCTCCGAAGAAAGCTCTTCCAAAAAGACATACGACAAAGGCATCTTGTTGCAAGCTTCTGAATTCGATATCTCCAACCGCCTGCACTTTTCTAATCCTTCTATTTTCCAAAGCTTCCCACACTCATTTATATCCAACGCATCTACAAAACCACGATTAAGGCTTATGCTTTCCAACTTTGAACATCCATACAGATACATGTACTTGACTGATGTTGGCAAACAACCAATCTCTACTAAGTTGTGATTGTCAGAGAGATTTAGACGTCCCAAATTGGGCCAACATTGTGGAGAGATTGCTATCCTAGAAACAGCACAGGAACTTAATTCCATTGAGTTAAGGCATTGAAATGGAGAAAAGAACCTCGGTTGGATAATCATTTCTGTGTGCTCAGGGCAAACGTAAAAACCCCTCAACCATAGATGTTGCAGTTTCGTCCAATCCCTAAAATTTGTAGGCAGCACTTTAAGCTTATGGCATCCACTTAGACTCAAGGACTCCAACGATTGGAGATGGCAAAACTCTTCTGGTAGACTTCCGATCTCATGAACTAAGTTTTGATTTTGTAGTTCAAATTGCATTGGAATCTTGAACATGAGTAATTAGTTATTGAACTTATTTCAATTTGAATATTTGTGTCTGTGAAGTTTTAAGTTGAACTATCA